>KK114744.1:0-22783 GCA_000611955.2 Stegodyphus mimosarum
AAATTTAAAAAGACAATCCTGTCTTGCTATTTTTCCATAAAAGCTCGGAAACGTTACAGTAGTGGCGTCAGAACCGCAGTCTCTACCCGAGATATACTTCATGATCCGAAGTCTTTTTCTTACTTTATCGGGAAATTTCTCGATATGCTTACTGCAGTTCACTTCAGGATCCAAATTGAATTCGAGATAAGAAGGTGTTTATTGCAGTCCAAGCGCATTCTATCCAGAGAAATGTCAAGAGAGTAATTATAAAGATGTCTATTTGCAGTGAAGGGGCAGCTGGAGGATTTGAAAGCGTTAAAATTAAGTTTGTGTATGTCTGCAAACTCTTGAACTGCTACCAGACTTTTATTCATCTGAAATTCCAGTTTATTTATGTCGGAACCATTGCTCCACATTACAACATCATCAGCAAAAAGTGCGACTTCACAAGGATATATGCTTTTTCCTATCCCTGAAATAAACAACGAAGGGTTACGTGGCCAGAGCGGACACGTGAGGGGAGCTGGGTGGGCAGAGCGGACATTCTTGCACCTGTTGTGTTATTTCCCTAATCAATCAAATGTGATCTATTGTGTAGTTTCGAGCTTTGCACCTGCTGTAGAAATAAGCCGATACTTTTGAGAGAGAAGGCCTTTCTCATTTTCTCAGTAGATGTTCCATCCTGATGTGTGTATGTCGTTTTATATCGTCGAAAAAATCTGTGATGGAACCCATAGCCATTTCAACAAAATTACTCTCTACAAAAAAATTAAAAGAATGTTTAGTTGCAGATGATTACCCACACCGAAAAAATAAATTAGGAGTGAGTTGGGTATGTGTAAAAGAAAAGACACATCATTGTAAAGGAAATGTGAAGACAAATTTTCAGTACGAAGTACTGAAGAAAACTGAACATTCCTGCCCGCCCAACGTTGCTGAGATCGAAGTTAAAAGGAAGTTAGAGACTTGCAGAAAAAGAGTCCGAGAAGAAACATCAGTTCCCGTTCCCCAGATATTTCAAGAAGAACTTTCAGAATTATATCAGAAAGGTTATGATTTCGTTGCTAAAATACCGACATACTCCAATGCCAAAACTGCTTTATGTAAGGAGAGGAGAAAGGCTTTGGGAGCTACTCAAAATCCCCAAAATGCCAATGACATTCAGTTTGCAAACGATACACTTTTGCTTTCTAATGGAGAAAACTTTCTTCGCTTAGACTTTCAAAATGACCAAGGTAACAGGATTTTAGTATTTGGAGGAGAAGAATCTCTGTACCTTTTGGAAAATGGAAAGACTTTTTTCTTAGATGGAACATTTAAAAGTTGTCCGAAACAATTTGCTCAAATATATACAATACACGTCGATTTAAGGAGTACAGCAACTGAGACCAACGTTTACCCAGCGCTTTTTGCATTTCTGCCTGATAAGAGACAAGCAACTTACATTGCAATGCTTCAGGAAGTGAAACGTTGGTGCCCTAAGTGGAAGCCGGACATTATAAAATTGGATTTTGAAGCCGCAGCCATCAATAGTTGTATGTTAGAATTTCCCAGTTCGACTATTTCCGGTTGTAACTTTCATTTTAATCAATGTTTGTGGCGTAAGATACAAGAAGTGGGTCTAGTAAAGGAATATAAAGAGAACGAAGATATAAGAAATGTTTGTAGAATGATTTCTGCATTAGCTTACTTGCCAATGGAACACATAGATGATGCTTGGAGCATTGTATGGGAAAAAGCTTTTAGCATTGACAAACTTACCACATTCATTGATTATTTTGTCGAGCAGTGGATGGACAATCCAAATATGCCCATTAAAGTATGGAACGTATATGGACAGCGTCATAGGACAAATAATTCTGTTGAAGGGTGGAATTCCAAATTAAATGCAATCACTGGCAGAAACCAGCCTAATGTCCACTTATTAGTCAGAATACTAAAAGAAGAAACACAAAAAGTGTCTTTTAATTTGAAATCCAGAGAATTAGGCGACCCTGGAATAAAAAGGAAAAAAGCATACGTAAAATTGGATGAAAGAATTGAAAACATCCTTAAGGAATTCGAAACATCAAACAATTTAGAAAAATGTCTGAAATCTTTTAGTTTTGTAACTAGGTTGGACTAATAAATGGTTACTAGGTTGAGTAAATGGTAAATGATATTTATGCCTTTATAATAAAGGTTAATTAGTATTTATTTACTTGTATTTATTTTTCTTTTATTTACTTGTATCTGTTTTATATATTTTACTTTTAGTATTTATTTTTACTTACATCAATGAAACTAATTAATTTTATGGCAGTTGCACCTGTTCTAATATTTATTTGATTCTAAAATACAGTTTTCCACAAAATCCCTGGAGTTCGTTCATACCCTTCATTCTATTGTTACTTACTATTAATTTTTAAATATTTCTCTGAAAGTTTTTATTTTTATTACATTTTGCTATGTTTAAAATGCATTTGCACTATAATATCTTAACAATTTAATATAAATAATTAAATTTGATTGGCAAAAATGTATTTATCCTTGTAATTCGATAATCGAGTGCAAAAACAGAAAACTTCGGTGAAAAAAACGTTATCCCACGTGAAAGAGATTTGCCACTTAAAATACTGTTTTAAACTATATTTGTGATTTTTAAAAGTATTTATGTACTTATTTATCTGCACCCTTTATCTGTTCCATGATGGAGAAAAAATATGTCCGCTCTGACCACGATGAGTTTCGGAGTGTCCGCTCTGACCACGAAATCTTATGTGTCCGCTCTGACAACGTCCGCTCTAGCCACACCACCCAACGAAGAAAGGATGGTGCTCAGTACAGAGCCTTGGGGTATTCCCTGATGCATTTTGAAAAAGCCTGAATGGCTGTCTTGTAGTTCGACACAGAAACTGCGGTGGTTCAAAAAGTTCGAGATCCAGGGCAGTGATCTTCCTCTAATGTCAAAATCTTGACAGCACTTATTTAAGAGCTTATGTTGCCAAACCCTGTCAAAACGCTTTAGACAGGTCTAGAAATGCCGCCACAGTGTGTCTGGTAGACCTGTGATTCTTGGCATCTCTGACGCACTGTGTAAAGTACAAAATTTGATCAATAGTGCTGTGGCCCCTTCGGAACGCAAATTGCTCGGGCGGAAGCAATTTATTGGTTAATAAGTGATGAGTTAGTCTCCTCAGAATAATATTTTCGATCAGCTTTCATGTGGTAGAGATGAGGACAATTAATCGATAACTTTCTGTAGAATTGGCCTGCTTGTTTGGTTTGCGTATAGGAATACAGATGGCCGATTTCCATTGTCTTGGAAGTTTACCTGCTTTCCAAGACAAGTTAAGTATGTGCAAAAGTTTCTCTCTACCCAAGGTACCGATATGGCACCAGAAATGTCCGTCGATACCGTCTGGGCCAGTTGTTTTAGAGCGGTCCAAATTCTGGAGGGCATACTACAATAATTCAGATAAGGTGAAATAGATTAAGATAAGGTTAAAAATTTTTATAACAAAATTTCATTGCTATCTCCCTTCGTAAATTCCCCAAACTCCACCAAGTGGTTCCGCTAATGTGTAAGTACCCCTAAAAGATGTTTACATATGCAATACTTGTAACGTCTATTCCGAATATTAAGGCATTAATTCAAAAGATACATATTTGGTAAAAATATTTACGTAAAAATGATTAATTATATATAAAAATACACTAAAAACATGATGTAAAAAAAACTTTTATAAAATATAACTAAACTAAGTCAGCTATTTTTTGTTTAGAAATTCAAAAGAAATATTAAATTTTTTTGTGAAGGTTTGAATTTGATTTGTGTATTTCATTACATAAAAAAGTGTGTAAGGTTCTATTGTCTATCTGTTGTGCAGCATCCGGAGAAATAGTGATTACACCGAAGAAGGGTTAAAACTTCCCTTTATTAAACTCTTTAAATTATTTACAATGCGTCTACTTGACGCTAACATACTACGTCTCTGCTTGGAAACATTAGAATCAAACTGAAACATTAGAATCAAAACTCAAGAATTCAAAATATTAACAAGTAGTAGAATTAAACCACAGGGCTCATACAATCCTGTATCCTACAGCACGTAGATGAGTCTAGTGGCAGCAAGGTAATAGCTGTAAAGCCACGTCTAACCAGCAATAACTGCTAAGCGGAAGCTTGCGTACAAGTACACACAGAACTTTCCCAGACTCTCTTTACCTTTCCTTACTGGAAAGTCGATATTTAAACTTTTTCTCCCACTGGTAGAATTTGCATTTCTTATACGCGCTACCAAATTTAAATATTCTGGCACTGACAATTAGGGGAATGAAGGCTTATAGAAAAGTAACTTAAAATTAAACTTAACTAGTTATTTAAAATAAATATAAATCCCTACATTTGTCCATGCCAGAATTTAACAGACTTGACAAAGGTCCTTAAAGACCTGTTACAAACTGATAAATTCTACAACTAACAAGATCTAAGTCCCGTTTACATTCAAAATACTAAAATTTAATTTATCACAGAAGAAAATTTTGTCATCATAGTTCTGCTGGACATCCTTCCTCATCTTTCAATTGGGCTTCAGTTATGTCCTTCCAGTAATCTGGAAGAAATACTTATGAATACATGATGCAAAATAACACTTCAAATACACAATATAATCTTTTATTAAGTTTCTAACCTTTTTGCATTTAGCGTAGCTTTCTCAGCTTTTCCGAACATTACAGTTTTCATGGCACAATTATTTAATTCACAATTATGCATAAATTTTAAACTTTACTCCCCTTTTGGCTCTCCATAATGTGTAGTGTGAAAACGCAAGTGTATTATGTTATAGTGGATAAAATCTCTACCTAAACGCACATCGACTGTTACCACATAACAACCTTCTTAGACACACCGTAAATCATTTCTAAGTTCTCCATAAGTTAATAAACATGAAAATTAACTAGACTGTCTGTGGAGAGCCCTACAAAACCAAATATTTTCTAGATTCATCTTAAACGCATGCAAGCTCTCGCTCAAAATCGCATGATTTGATTTAACTAAAGTTCCTTTTGAGCGAACTCAATTTACTACATTAAACTTTAAATGCATTAACTTTTCTTGAAGTTTTAGCACTAAATACATATTGTATCTGCTCTTTTAAGATTTAAACTTTCATTAAAAGTATCATTTACTTTAACACAACAGATATTTCAACATTTTACAAACAAATACTTTTCAAGACAATAGAGAATAAAATTAAAATTTTACTTAAATGAATCCTTTTCTTCGCCAAAAGTGCGAATCTAAAATACATTTTCATTAACAAGTACTAATACGAAGCTGCTTGTATCAGGCCAGATCTTTTGGCGCGTTAACATAAATATGCTTTCGACAAACTAAACCTAACTACTAGTTCTTTACATTAACATAGTATTTCTATAATACACTATACTTTGCGTTTTCGCCAATAAAGCTGAAATAACTTTAGTCCGCAATCGAGGCAATAGCTTTTATCATGTAACTTTGTACTGGAAACATTTTCATGCAACTTTACATAACAGAAAAGCTTTATAGAAAAATTCTCTTATCTCTGTTTTTTGAAGCTTTGAAGCTTGGTATTCGGCCATTCCTTTATTGCAGAATTGTGTCCAAGACATCTGGTTCATGAATGAGACTTTCCATCTCTGCTTCTTGTCCGCTGGTGGGAATTGGCTTTTCCTTTTTTGACCCCTGATGAGTGGTCTTTTAGGATGCACTCGCGGCATGTCTTGTCTTTTCCTTTTACCGTCAGGCAAGCTGGTTCTTTGCACATGGGTATTCGAGGACGCTTGCCTGTAAACTGTAGGTTTTTTCGATTTTTGCTCTGTGCCTTCAACTTCGGCAGGCCTCTTCCTCATTTTATGGATGGGTGGTCTTTTTGCAGTAATCTTTCTGTGCGCCACCTCCTTGATGTATCCTGGGGTTGTCTACCGCGAGACCTTGTCATGACACGGCGATGCTTGTTTCTAGCCGGAACGTTTCTTTTACCCTTGAATTTTTTCTTCGTTGGATCTTCCACACGTTGAGGAATTCCTTTCTCCGTAATTCTTCTTCTGTTTTAGAAACTTGTAGTTTCTTTGATTCTTTGCTTTTTCGCGGGTGGTGGAAGTTGTGGTGGGCTCAGAATTGCCCCTGGGGAAGCCGTCTCTTCTGACTCGAAATTCTTTAAGAAATCCTGTAAGACACCGGAAGCTTTACGATCATAGTATTTTTTCAATTGATCCCGAGTAGCCCTTATTCTTTCTCCCGGCTCTGTTTTTAAGTATATCACAACCCCAACGATCTCCTGTACTATATAAGGGCCTTCAAATTTATGAGCGAATTTTGATACGACGTTTTCAGGTGCACTAGACAAAGTGAATTTTCTTTTCAACACCTTATCCCCCATTTTAAAGTCTGATTCGCGGCGTTTCCTTTCATAGTACAGTTTCTGCCGCTTTCTTGCTACATCGGAATTTTTCAAATCTTCATCAATCAGCTTTTGAATATTTGCCTCTTTAAATTTTGGTTCTCGCTCTTGAACAAAAAAAGTTTGGCTAAAGGAGTCAACATCTTCCTACCCAGAAATAATTCAGGGGGTGTTTTACCCGTTGCTTGGCAGTGCTTAAAGCATAGGCTAGTTCATCAACGCAGCCATCCCAGCGTTTATGATAATTTTTAACATAACTTCTAATTATTTTAACAATGTTTTATCAACTCTCTCCGCGATGTTTGCTTGTGGTCTGTACGGGATCATTTTCAAATGCCGTATGTCAAGTCCTTTACACAGGTTCTCAAAAATTTAACTAACAAATTGCCTACCATTATCGTTTATTACTTTTAACGGTGCACCGTATTTTAAAATATACTTATATAAGAACGTATCTGCAACTATTTTAGCTGACGCTCGCTTTAAAGCAATTATTTCTACCCACTTAGAAAAATGGTCTGCAGTTACCAAAAGATATCGGTTTTCGCTTTGGGGAAAAGGGCCAGGAAGGTCTATTCCAAGGATCTCGTTAGGAAATGTCGCGCGAATACTGTTTAGATATCCGGCCGATCTATAATTAACATCGTTAATTAACTGACATAACTTACAGGACCTGACATACGCTGTTACTATCCTCTATAGTTGCGAAAAATACACCGCCTCGCGTACTCTACGCAGCGTTTTTCTCACCTGTGGGGCTGTCATGAAGTTCTTGCAAAATACTCAACCGTAGTTTGGTGGGAATGGCTGGTTTCTTTTCGTGGTTTTCATTTGGTGATTTAGTACACAACAACAGATTATCTATGATCTCGTAATTTCGAGCCCTATTTCTAACTGCAGCAAGATCTGCATGTTCAAAATTATCTGGATTCCTTAAGCAAGCATAGATATTACCGAATTCTGGATCCTTCGGCAATTCAGCTACAATTGTTTCCCGAGAATCTAAAACTTTAGAAGTTAACATAGCACATTTTATTTGATTCCCATTTTCATACAGTTTAATTCTTGACAAGACGTCAGCCACTGTATTTTACGTACGGGACGTAAAATTATGTCCATAGCTCGTTGAAAAGTTGGCAGGGCCACGCAAAGCCCAAATCGCATGCGTAAAAATGCATAAGTGCCCTATTTTGTAATAAACGCGGTTTTATTCACATCTTCTGGTTTTTCTTCTCGAATTGTGATAAACATAGTAATAACGCAGTCAGATCGATTGGAGATTATGATTATACTATAATACAAAGATGTAAAAGGCCACGGACAATACATCATAATGTACAGGGGTGAATGTAAATAATGTAAATACTGTATATAGTATATTTTTTAATTGAATATTTCTTTTCAAATTTCATTTTTTGAGTTAGTATGTTACTTGTATGTTAATATGCTATTGGACTTTGCAAATTTCGTCTTGAACTTACGATTGGACGCTGCAACTAATATGCCTGCCATTCGAAATGCTATCCAAGAAATGCTATCACCGGATATTATCTAGAGAAAGCTTGGATTCTGTTTTCCGCCATGAGATAGCTATCGTTTCGTCACAAGATATGCCTGAGTTAGATACGCCGTTCCGGAAGTTTCCAGCACTAAAGTGCAGATGTTTTTCCTTTTATCGGATTAGACAAGTTTTCACTTCATTCTAGGATTGTTAAAAGAGATTATGGATGAGTAAAGATCTTCGGATCGAACACTCATGATTTAGGAAGATGACCTATGACCTATGACCTATATCTTCTGGTTTCATGGCTATTTAAAAGTAGCCTGAAGTAAGATCAAGAGTGGTCATATATTTTGTAGACCTAGCTTTTCATATTATTTCTTCTATTACAGGTAAAGGGTAAACAGGGAATTTAGTCATGCTGTTAAGTTTTCGGTAGTCAATCGCAAAACGATAAGCTTTTGGATCCGAAGGGAATAAGTTATTTCGCTTTCTGCATAGCACAACTGGGCTAGCATACTCACTATGGGTATGATGGGAATAATTATTTTATCCCTTAACATTTGTTCCATATGATGTTCTATTATTGCTTCTTTCTCCTTACCATATCGATAAGGTTTTGCTTTACAAGGTTCACTTGATTTTAGTTCTACTGCATGGGTAACAATTTGTGTATTCCCTGGCTTCTCAGAAAATAACGTATTAGATCTACTTACGAGTTTTTCCAGCTTGGCTCTTTCATCTTGTCTTAGATGTTGGAAATCGATATCTGAAATATTTACTTCTTCCACCACCTTTTGCACCACATCCAAGAGAATAGAATTTTTTGCAAAGTTTAATGGCGTTCGCCGCCCTGAGAAACTCTGTACCTAAAATTACATTGTTTTGCAAATTTCTAACAACAAAAAATAAAACTTTCAAAACTTCGTTTGTTACCTGAACGGTAAGTGATAGCTTCGTAACACATTCGCAAACTTCCCTTTGTGCGGCAACAATTTCTGCGCTACAATTTTTAAACAATATTATTCTTTGAAAATTTCTATAGTAGAATTTTTGGCTTAAAAAATTTCCACGAGTGCTTCTACGGGTACGTTGTTCAAAAGAACCTGGATTGCTGGTAGTTGGGAATTCTTGACTACCACGGTATTTACATACAACTTAGAGGGATTTTACGATCCACAGGGGGTCTAAACCCTCAATTTCTCAGGCCCCTCTATTCGTTTAAATTTTTTTTCCTCCAGATGTTTGCTGTGTGTGCTGGCGGTCTTTGCCTTTCCCGTTTTCATTCTTGCTCGTTGATGGCGTGGTTTGAAAACGTTGTCCTCCATTGTATTTGTTTCTTTCCACGGCCGGCTGTCGGGAGAACTGCTGATAGTAACTCTGGGTAGGAAATTTTGAATTCTCCGCTATCCGCCTGTTCTGAAACTTTACGGCTAATTCGAATAGCTCTTGCAGCGTTCGTGGGTTTCTCAGCTCCACGAAATCTCTTACTGCGGGTAATAATCTTGGTAATATAATTTCAATTACTTCCTTATCGGGTTTCCATCCATATAGCATATTCACTAGTTTGACTTTATGCAGGATGAACTCGGTAAGGGTTCAACTTTCCGTTGATAAAAGCTGTAGAGTTCGGCCTCAAGTTTCGCACGAACCTTCACGATAGGGAAGGCCTTCAGGAGTGCCGATTTGAAATTTTCAAAATTAAAGGTGAGGCTTCTGACTTCCCCGAGTAAGAATTCTCCAATCCCTTTCTACCAAAACTCCGCCTGTCCTCGGAGGGTACTCGAGGTGATAGCTACTTTTTGTCTTTCGGGTACTGCTTTCGGCACTGAAAATGCGTCTCAAGCGATTCAAGGAAGCAGTGACGGAGTTTTTACTGTCAAACACCACTGCTGGCTTGATTGCTGCTTTTTTTTTTAAAATCCAAAGGGGCTTTGTCCCTGAAGGACTATTGTTTTCGTTTTGCATTTTGCGTGGGAAACATTAAAAGTGTGAATCACTTTACAAATACCTAGAGACATCCAATTTTGAATAACGTACGTTTCCACCCGAATATGAGCATCTAGAATTCCAAATTTGGAATTTGCTTTATTATCTATTTCATATTTTGTAAAACTTTAACGAATTTTTGATTAACAAACTCAACAAATTTAAAGCGAGCAATGGCAAGACTCCACGGGGGGGGGAACCTTTTTATCTGCAGCGCGCGGAACTGCGTATGGGAAATTTTAAAGATACGCTCATTTTAAAATTATTTTGCTATATTGCTGTCGAGCTGAATTTTATGGTTTAAGTGCGAAGATCATGATATTTAATAAATAAAGGTAACACATGAAACGTTAAGAAAGAGCCCCTTTGGACGCAATTTAAAATCTGAAGCACTTATGTTTTTTTTTTTTTTTTTTTTTTTTTTTTTTTATTTTCTACATAAAAAAAATACCAGAAACAAAATTATTCGTTTTGAATACTCCTCATTTTCAAAGTTGTCTTTATCATTTTCACAATTATCTGAAACAATTTAACTGCGATTAGCTTGAAGCATAGATGATAAAGATATCTCTGAAATCCATCAGATAAATCGAATCGGACTGAACTCGCCAAACCTTCAAATCGTCCTGAGGCATTCGCGACTTACCTTGTTACTAGTATTACTTTTATTATTTTCTGCAATTGTTATTTAACGCTTCGTTTCCCATAGCTAAAATAACAATACTCTTTATTATATATCTCGTTCTAATTTATATCCGATAAAAACTGCCAAACAGATGTTCGTGCCCAAAAAAATCTGCTATGAAAATAATTTCTATTTCTTGCCAAAATTCATTTATCTTTACGCTTTCGAGAACTTTGATTATCGGAAGTATTGTAGGCAATTACATCTCTGTGTATAACTTGTTACGTAGTTATAATACATAAAGTAGTTTAGACACTGGAGATGTTAGTTTTCGTAGTTACATTTAAATACGCATGGTGTACTTAAATCTTGGAGTTAAAATAAAATTATACGCGATGCATTTATATACGATGCAAATTTTGTCTCCGTTGCAGAGTTCCGCAAAGAGTACCTTTGTGTCTCGCGAAAGAGCCGCAGAACCGCAAGTTTCTTCAGACATAAAAGAACAATTAGACCATTGCTTTAAATTTAACCATTTTAAACGTTGCTTTAAATTATGAGTGAAATTATTTTAAGTTAGCTATAAAAAATTCACTAAATATATATATACAGAAAATCGTCTCGAGTTGTTGGTTCTCCCGAGTAAAAAAGGCCCCCAAAGCAAAGGGTTAATTGAAAAAAAAGCAAAATAAAATTAAGCAGTTGATATGAGCTAATATAAGTACTACCAATCTATATTGAAAGATACAACAGCATATCAAAAATCCTTAAGTAATTCTGTCATATATTTTCTTTCCCATATTAGATGGTATAAAAATTTTTGCAGCACTACGCGCAGACTTTTCTACTAGTTTTTCTAGTTTTTTCTGTCAACAACAAATAGAAAATTTTTCAACTTTCTCAGTAACAGCATATCAAAAATAATATAAATATAGTTCAAAAAGTCTAAAGGCTAGAAAAAAGCCGATTCGTATTTCATATTCCGTATATAACTATTTAGCAACAAGATGCTTTTGCTCACTGAAAAAATAAAGTGCTTTAAAACATTTTTCTTCATTTCAGACCTTTTCGAAGCATAGTTAAAGATACTTTTCATATTAAAGAAATTTTACAACGAGTTGCATTAGTCACTACAGATAAAATAATAATTTCGATTGCATCTAGAATTATCGGACTTAAAAGGTTGATCAAATTACTGTAATCAAAAAAGCAAAACTTTTGGCTTATTATTCAAACCATTAAATCCTGTTGTGAAATTACATCGACTGGCTTGCCGAACGAAAAACTAATCTTTAAAAAAAAAATCTGGAGCGCTTTCTTGCACTCTTATCAAAGGCTAATTCCAGCCTTAATTTGTACTGCCTTGTAATTTAATATCCAGCCTTACGTTTTAAACTACTCTAGCTTTGCATAGACTCCTGTCTGAGAAACACTCCTGTTTGACATCCATCCATTACTGTGTGAGCGTCACCTTTAAATCTCAAGATATCCCTCGAATATGAAGATCTTTGAATCATTATAGGCGTTACTCAATTATTAAACTGACAAACAATGGAACTGCATTATTTTGGCTTTTTCTCTGCAGTTTAATTAAGTTTTATAATGATACCAGTAAGAATTCTTCAGCTGCTTCTCTTTATCCCACTTTTTACTAGGATAAAAATCATTTAAATTGCTTAAGATTATATTTTATACAAAGTGGTCTTAAATTCGCTGTCCGCGTACAGCTTTCGAAGAAATTTTATACGCCTGCGAAGACATTTCAGTTATGTACTTGTCGCAAACTCGATGTTCAAAGATTTCAAGATTTTAGTTATCTGAAGTTTTATTATTTTCACCTTCCATTAAAAAACGAACATGAAAAGTGCACCAGAAAATCTATAAATGGAGCTAATTAATTTACAGTGAGATATAAATCTTATTCAAATATTTGAAGATACAGATTTGTATCTTCAAATATTTACGAATTTTTATTCGTACAAAATTTATAATAAATTTACGAATTTTTATTCGTACTTATCAAACAATAAATAAACTCAGTTACGAATTTTTGCACCCTGGTAATCGTTCTACTTTGAATACCTTTGCACGCGAACAGCTTTTCTGCACAAATGAAAATTAGTAAAAAAGAAATTCCGGTTGACTGATGAGCATTTTCAATCCGTCGCGAAGATAATTTCTCTCTGAGACTATAAATTTTATCAGAATTGAAATGTCAAGTGTCAAGCTATAGAAAGTGTTTGCAATTTTTTTATTTTTCGTTTAAATTAAACTACTATTAAATGATTAATTAAACCCGTTACAGTTATTTGAAAGACATACCAGTCTAAGAATTTAAGATTTAGCTGTCAATGTATTTGAATTACAAAGTGTAATCAACAGAAATGTCTTGCAGATACTAAGTTTTAGATTTTAGCCAGAAAATAAATAAAAAACTGATTTCTTTTTTACATTTGTTGTTTATGTACGTTCTGATAAATATTTAGTAAATGAAATTAAAAATTTATTTAAAATATTTTTTATTTTTTTAATGAAATTTTTCATTTTGTTAAGAAAAGAATTCGCCCGTCAGCTGTTTTCAAATCGTGTATTCGGCCAGCGTGCTGTTCAGGTGTGAGACTACTACCATTTAATAAATTGGAATTATACGAAAAGGTAGAATTTGTATTTTGTTTAATTACCTTTAAACACCAAAAAAAAATAATAAACTATTAAGTGATTTGAGAATATAATGTCTACATTTCGTATCGGTGATGTTTGTTATACTGAAAAAAATTTGACACAGAGTGGTCTTATACAAGTATTTATATTTATATAAGGCATACAATTTTCCAAATCGAGTTCTGTTGGGTGGAGTGTTTTCATTTTTTTCCCGCCATAGTTGTTTATGTGATAAATTTCTAAAAAAATATCATCGGTAGAAGTGGTTTAAATATTAAATCCAAGATTTTAATCCTGACAAACCAACAAACACAGAAACCGAGTAAAATAAAATCGAGTGAAAAATGACAATATTGTTACGAATCTTTTGTATATATATATATATAAGTAATTTTAGTGAAATTATACGTGAATTTTGATAAAGTAACATGAAAATCTAGAGAAACGAAGCTTGCCAGAAAAGTAAGAATTCAGGGGCAAATCTATTTAACATCGAGTAAATGGCTGTCTCGCTAAATTGGCGAGATATCATCAAGCTGCTGGTGGTTTGGGCGACTAATTGTGTTGCCAAATTTGCGACCATTTGGCGACATTTGGGTCCGGTCTCTGTGTAATTGTAATGCGTACTGTAATTGAATAAATGTAATTTTGATGCCATATGTAGCTATAACCGTATTCGGCTTTCATATACCTTCCAGTAATTTAGAGAACTACTAAAATTTCTCGGCGCCCGGGGGGAAAACTATATAAGACTGGAGAGATCATCAGTTTCGGAGTAGTGGTTGTTAGTTCAGAGCTGAATTCGGAGTATTCCTGTATCAGCTTCGCTCTTTAGATGCTCTTTGCGTTGCGTTGCGTTTAAAGTTCTTAGCAGTTTGAAGCGTATTTACTGATTGTATTCTGTGATACTGTGAAGAGCTGCAGGAGCATTTTTTGCGGAAAATTCCAGAACTGTTGAGTGTTTCTTTCGATAAAATAAATTTTATCGAGTTATGATCGGTTCTGCGCGCATTGAATCTATTATGAACTGGTTTCGAACGCAACAGTATTTATAAAACGTAATAATACAAGATATGCCAGTGTGTATTTGAAGTCTTTTTCACTAGTTTTTTAGATTTTAATTGCATGTGCGTTACTATTCGATTACGTTTCGTTAAATACCCTTTACATCGTAAGTCATGAGTAAGATTATATTTCCCGAGGAAGGAAGGAAAAAAACTGGGTGACATAGAGAGTTTAATATTAAGTTCAGTCAGAAAAAAATTTGCATAATGTATTAAGATATATGCTATATTGTTATTAAATGTCGATTTCGAGGAACTACCCTCTACCCTTAACTGGGCTTTTTCTTCACATGCTTTCTAAAAACAGATCAAATAATTATTTGGATATATGATCCTCAGAAAAATAAAACAAAACCGTTCTTCTTTCGTGGTAAAACCCAAGAGAAGGGTGGTACTTGATTTATATTTCCCAGAGAGCGTCAACTCGGTGAAAAAACATCCGCAGCTGTTCCAGTCTCTGTCATCTCGTTGACATCCGAAGCGGGAATTTGTGAGGAAACTGATATCGCACCCAAATCTGTGGCTTGGAGAGGAGAGGGTCCCCTTCCCCCGACCCATCTCAAAACATCTGTTAATGAGGACGTCGAAACATTTATGGAGAGAACGCGGCCTTGTTTATAAAAGTAGGGGCACGGGCTTAAGCTCTCTTAGAGGCCCCTCTTTCTCTAGTTCTTTTAAAAGTAATAGATATCATTGAAGCGAATTATTTAAACTACGCCAAACGTATTTCAAATTATTTGAAGTATTTATACAAATTATTTCGGATAAATAGCGTATATATCTCAAATTATTTACAGGCGATTACTATTTATAGATTAGATTTATAGACGATTTAAAGTATAGACGATTACTTAAAGCACTTCATACATATTTCGAATTGGCTAAAGTATACATGCATAAATATGCATAGAATTCAAATTTTTTAAAATATTATATATAATGTTTTTCGTATACTGATGGGAATAATTTAAAGTATACCGTATGCGTTTTGAATTATTTTAAAGTCTTCATGCGAATTGTTCAGTGCAGTACCTGTTTAAAGTAAGTACCTGTTTTAAATGATTTCAAATATTATTTACGAATTATAGGAGGTATGTCGTGTACAGACGCAAAGTATTTAGAGTATGTGGGATATATTTCGAATTATTTAAAGTACGTCCTATATACTTCGAATTATTTAAAGTATTTTATAAGAAATATTTCTGCAAATACATATATATTTCAAATTAATTAAAGAATTATTTACGAACCATTTAAAGCATGTCGTATACTGATATTCATTATTGAAAATATTCATATGCACTTAATAAGAATTATTTAAAGTACTAAAAATTTAGTGATGCTATCTTATAATTTAAATTTTTTTCATTTAAAGCTATTTAAGAAAAACTATTTAAATTTTTGTGCATTCGGCCCGATCTTAAAAAAACTGGGATTACGAGAAAAACCCAACGAAGTCTTATTGATTGAACTAAGATTTAACTTGATTTACTACGGAACAATATGAATAACTAAGGGACAATACTAAGACTGCTGTTATACCGGGTGGTTTAACTTCAATGCTATGCTCTTTAGATGTCTCCCTGAAAAATCTACTCAAATATCACATGCGTGAACAATGGTATAACTGGATGATGAGTGGTGAAAAATCGTATACAGAAGGCGAAGCTATGCGGGCTGCTTCACTTGATGTGCTGTGTGATTTCGTGATCAAATGACGGGAAAAAGTGAAAGTGGAAACAGGGATCAAATGCTTCAGAAAGTGTGGGATTTCCAGTGCTCTGGATGGCACTCATGACGATTTGTAATGGGATACCGAAGACAAAAAGGAAATCGACTTGCAAGCTACAGAATAAGACCCATAATTTGTCTACAGCAATTTAAAAAAAGTCTACATTTTTGATGCCGCCGCCCAGACGGAAGAATGGTTAGTGACTTTGACTGCCATGCCGAAGGGTCTGCGCTCGAATCTCGGAGAAGGCATGGATGTAATTTGATATTCCCTTTATTCCTGACATTCCCTCCATAATTGCTCGTTTATATTCCCGATATAAAACTGCTCGTTTTTTGATTCCCAATTATCATTTTACATAAAAACATTTTGCATCCAATTCTCTTCTTACGCATTAGACAGGTTCTCGATAAAATCATCCAAAAATTTAGATGCATAGGAACGGTAAAAAGCTTGTTATTGACGTGAAAATAGAGTCACATGATGTTTTGAATCAAATCGCGTCAAAGTTTTCAATTACGTACTTTATTTTACTTTTTTTTAATTAAATTTAAATGTAGAGAAGGCCTTTTTATCCTTTTTCATATTTTTTAATATTTTTCTCTGCTGCTAATCCTAATATATAATAATCCTAATATATAAAACTGATAGTTATACAAAATTATTTCACACACTTATGAATAAGTATCCTCCTGATAATGCGTGTTTTTTTTTTTTTCCCAGCAAATATGTAAATAACTGAACTTTAAAAAAGTGTGAAGCCCAAGTTCCAGTTTTTATAAATGCCTATAAACGCCTATAGCCCGTTATTGGAACAAAAAAATTCTTTTTGGATGCTATAATTGGGCATTTTTGGCACTGCCTTACTTCGGTCTGCAGGGTTACGCAGATTACTTTGATTGTTTTTCTAAGATTATTTTTACATTTTAAACTTTAACTTGTGTCTTTGTCGGTTCAGGAACAGGTTGTTTTATTTATTTACTATTTTCATTGCACCAGCCACCTGATGGCGATGCAGCGAAAGTTGTAAATTTAATAAATTCAATTTAAATTTCATTTTCGCTTTTGATTTGGTACTATTTTTGCTCCCCTATTTTTTGCATTTGTCACAGTGCTTCTGTTTTTTTTTTTTTTTTTAATGTAGTTTATTCTGAGTTTAAAAAAAAAGTGCATATAACTCCATAGATACTCGAAATACAGTTGAAAGATTATTCGTATAACACAAAAGAAATGCATCTTTAAAAATTTTGGAAATTTTATGAGAAGAATAATAAATGCTACTTTAAGAATGAAATCTTGCATCTTATTGCTAATTTACAGAATCCCATAATGATGTTAAATTTCAAATTTCCTTTGAATGTGTTACTTACATTTCAGAAAGTAGCGCAGGGAAACGTGCGTGTATCACTTGACAGGACGCGCCAAACCTGTTGAAGGCGTGTTCTGCAATCCATCATTATCATTGGCCGAAAGTTTTCCAAAACTGATTTGCAAGATTTGGCACTTTATTGCTCGTTTTTTGATTCCCGATCATCATTTTACATGAAAATATTTTGCATCCAATTCTCTTCTTACGCATTAGACAGGTTCTCGATAAATCATCCAAAAGTTTAGATGCATAAGAACGGTAAGAAGTTTGTTATTGACCTGAAAATCTAGTCACATGATGTTTTGAATCAAATCGCATCAGAGTTTTCAGTTACATACTTTATTTTGCTTTTTTTTTTATTAAATTTAAAAGTAGAGAAGGTCTTTTTTCATCTTTTTCACATTTTCTAATATTTTTCTCTGCTGCAAATCCTAATATATAAAACTGATAGTTATACAAAATTATTTCACACACTTATGAATGAGTATCCTCCTGATAACGCATGCTTTTTTTTTTCCAGCAAATACGTAAATAATTGAACTTTAAAAAAGTATAAAGCCCAAGTTCCAGTTTTTTCTTTCTTTCTTTTTTCTTTTTTTCTTTTTCTTTTTTTTCTTTCTTTCTTTTTTTTTAAGTCTAAGGTTTATGTCAACAAGCCCACGAACACCCACTCCTCGAAGGAATTTTTTTTTTTTTGTTTGTTTTTAATTGGGAGTAGCTTTATATCAAAGGGTACTTGAATATTTAATTGTTATAATTCTTTCCAAGTCAAATTAAAAAAAAATAAATAAATAAGCTTACAAATTTTATTATAATTTATAATAATCTTTTCATAATTTAGAAATATATTTTAAATAAACTAATATAAATAAAAAAAATCTTAAAACTTTCAGATTTTGTTCTTCGTACTTAAATCACATAAAATTCAATTCAACAGCCATAGCATAAAATATTTAAGAAGAGAATAAATTTCCGATAGACAGTCTCGCGCGCTGGAGTGTTTTTTTTTTTTTTAATAGTGTTGCCATTGCTCGCTTTGAAATCGTTGAGTTTGTTAATAAAAAATTCGTTAAAACAAATTCGAAATTCAAAATTCGTGCTTCCAAGTTCCCATGTTCGGTTGGAGGACTACGTTATTCAAAATTTGATGGCTTTAAAAACCGTTGGTTTTTTCACAATCCGAGAAACATTCATTAATTCATACAGATTACTATATCTTATCTTATTACTATATCTTATCTTATCTTATACTATATCTTATTACTATATCTTTATCTAGTTTCTATAAATATAATACACGGCGATAATATTTGGTGGCAACAGTTTGAAAAGAGCATTAACGCAGAAAGAGAAACGAAACAAAATGCCATTTTGAGACTAATAGCCTTTTAAGTCTAACATAGCTTTGGGCTAATATTTAAAATCATTTAGGCTTTTAACTTTTGATTTGTAATCAGTTATGATCAAATGTAAATCTGCAGACATCCTTAAAAAATTTAGCAAATATGCATAAAATTACTATGAAGACCTATTTATTAATAAAACTAAAAATTAAAATATTTAATTTTTGAGAAGATATTAAGATACAATCGCACTAGTAGAAATATTGCGTGAAATTTTAAATCATTGCGTTAAATTGAAAATTATTTAAATTTGTGAATTTTTCAAAAATCGAAAAATTACATTGAAATGTCACAGTTATACCAACTGTTGAAGTATATCTGATTATATTCAGTCAATTTTGTACGGAATCTTTCTCATTAATTGCATTTTTGTGTACTTCAGGAAGAATGAATGGATAGTTTTCCTCTTAAATGATAATAGTTTCCTCTTAAAAAACCTATTTCATGCTCAGATTTTTTTTCACATTTTTAAGCCCATAATGAGCAACTTTTCTTTTTGTTGATATCTGATTGTAACAAAATTATTTGTGTTAAAGAAGGAATCATCTAATTAAGTTTCTTCAGACTCATTATTACGTTGATCAGGTTGAAATTCATATTCCCAGGAATCAGGCAAACTGTTGTAGTCATCAAATGACTATCACGTAATTTTATGTTCTTGGCATTTAAATTAAATCTGGCAGTTGTAAATATTTTTAGCCCAAAGGGGGCTTAGGTTAGCCCAAATGCTCTCAAAAAGTGCATGCGTGTGCAAATGAAAAAAATGCTCCTTCAGTCATAATATAAGACCTGAACGCTTTCATTTTTTTTTTTTTTTTTTTTTTTTTTTTTTGTTCTTAGCCTCGTACGCTAGTGATCGAATAAAATAAATGCATAGTTACGCTTTGAATAATTAAGTTTTTTCTTAATTAAAAGCGCATGTCTCGGTGTTAGCTTAATTTACGAGATAAAGTTTCACAGCAATTGTTTTTCTTACTAGTCAAATTTACATTTGAATATCTCATTTTAAATATAAAATTTTACGTTCTAAATCTTTAAATTCTGGGGAATTCATTTAAATTACTAAGTCTACTATAACCACTTAGCTTAAAAAGATTCTAGCCATAAGGATGACATCCGCAATCTCAGATAAAAATACAGTATCTTTAAAGCTTTTTTTTTTTTTTTTAAGCTTTCTGAAAATTTAAAAAGAATTCACTTCAGATTTATTTTATTACATTTTATTCGAAATTACATTATAATTTCGGTTTAGTTGACTGAGATTAAATATATATCACTTAATTAATTATATTACATACTAAATTTTGCTATTCACATCATACTAAAAAATTCTTTCGAGCTTTAATTTTTATTGCGGAAGCCCTAGAGGAATTAATTGCTTGTAGCCGCAGCTCTCCACAAAGCAAAGTTTTAAGAGCACTGGATTATAATAAACGCAAATATATGCTGAAAAGATAGAGAAAGAACTTTTGTTTTTAATACAAAACAATAAGTACTTTTGTCCGATTATGAACGCTGGATGGCGCTAGAAGCGCTGCTTTCAGAGAAGTTTTTCCGCAGTTTAGCAGGCGGGCGTTATATCCATACTTTGTGAAATTAACCGAGTGATAAATTTAAAAGATGCGAAAAAAAAAAACCTTGAGAATATCAATGGAATTTAATTAAAAATATGAAGGACATATAAATAGGCGTTTCACGGATTTTAATTAAGAAAATACAAAAGTTCGTTCATGAGTATTCATAACGTTTCTGGAAATTATTTGATCGATACAATGTCTCTAATTTTAGATGTTTTCGGGCAATGACCCCCTCCCATTGGAAAAAAGCGAAAATTCTGCAGATTTTTTTTTTTTTTTTTTTTCCTTTTAATCCATTGAAAAAGAAAGACGTGTACTCATTGTATTCAAAACCCCCAGAGCTATTCAAATTCTACGTCAGACTAAGGTTGCTTTTTTGCCTAATTTTAAACGGTTGACTGTTTATCAAAATTTTGCTGTCCAGTGCTTCCCTTAAATTCTAAAAATTTTACCGTTCCGATATTTTCCTCTTAAATTCCGCCGCCCTTTGCGGCTGCACTTATTTGACCAGTTCTAGCACCAGCCCTGGTATTAACCGAATTATTGATCACAATAAAGGGTCCACCAGCGGCCGAACGGTAATGTGGCTGAACACGAATAGTTCGGTTCTGTAACTTCGGTTGTTTCTTACATTTTAAATTTTGTTAATTTGTTAATCCTAAGATACATAGCAAAATGCGTTTGAAACATAGGTACATAGGTATTAGCCCGTCGATCATTGGCGGTAATCTCGACAATGATCGCTAGTCACCATTCATTAAAAGGATAATACTTAAATAACTTTTAAATTATTATTTTCTTTTTGTTTTTAGTAATTATATTTTTTACATATTAGCATGTGTGTGATTTTTTGAATTTTTGGTTTTAAATTTGTTATAAATATAATTAGCTTCCAGAAACTTCTGGAATGGATTTGGAAGTGCTTTCGAGAAGATAAAATTATTAATTAGAAAATAGTGGTTTTTTTTTTTTTTTTTTAACCATTGTAAATTAACGAAACATCTTTGGATATTTGTCAAATAACGAAATTGAAATGAACTGAAATAGGACATTCCCCTGTAGATCACTGCACTCAGGGCAATTTATTATCGTCATTCAACTGAAAAAATAAATTTAATTTAAAACAATTATTTTTTAATTTCTACTCAAGTTTTTGACGGATAACATTTTTAATCTTGCAGTTTTTTCTTTAAAAAAAACTGAAAGGTTTCAGATTTTAAATTACGTCCAAATGGGTTTTTTTTTTTTTTTTTTAACATTTTGTGGGTTAACTTTATTTATTGAATATCATGTTCTTCGCATTTAAACCATAAAATCCAGTTAAAGAACAATACCGCAAAATAATTTTAAACTGAGCATATCTTTAGAATTTCCTATACACAGTCTTACGCGCTGGAGATAAAAATGTTTTTTCTGCACAACGTTGCCATTGCTCCCTTTGAAATCCTTGAGTTTGTTAATCAAAAATTCGTTAAAGTTTTACAAAATATGAAATCGATAATAAAATAAATTCCAAATTTCAAATTTGGTCTTCCAAATATTCGCAGCAGGATTACGACAATTAAAATTCGATGGGTCTAAGTACCGTCGTTTTATCACAATGCGAGAAACATACATACATTTATGCACATTCTTCCTTATTTAATTTCTTTAAATATAATACAGGGCTGTAATATTTGGTGGCAACAGTTTAAAAAGTGAACCGACATTTAATGTTTCCGACACAAAATCGCAAAACGAAAACAATAGTCCTTCAGGAACAAAGTGCCTTTGGACTAAAAAAAAAAAATGGGTTTTTGGAAGTAGTTTAGAATTTATTTCTAGATTAATTACCAATATTAAAGCTGATTTTTCGCTATATATCTATTGTTCCAAATTCTAGGCACATATTTTGTTCACTTTTAATACATATATACACACACACGCACACACATATATATTTCCTTTGAAAAAGTAGTTAGAATTCTATTGTGGGAAAAAAAAGACGGAAGTTCAAAAGCAAATTTGTGCAATTCTTAGTTGAAAAGCTTTCGAGTAGTTGAAAGTTTTTAAGCAACTAGAATACCCAACTTAGGCACAGAGACTCTACGGTGTTCCCTGTACCTATTGTATTGTTCTTTATGACTGGAGGGAAAGCTGGGCATTGTTTCTTAATGTCGCACAGTTGGTATCAGGGCCGCAGTAAGACCTATATACACTGGTGTGCAAAAATTAAGGACGAGACGGTTTTTTCAATATAACTTTGTACAAAAGCTTTCCAAATCAACACATTTAATACCGTAAGATCCCCAATACGTAAGGACATGAGTAATGTAAGCAACGCTTACTAAAAGAGAAATCAGAGGGATAAAAAGAAGCTTTATTGAAAAAGTAGCATGGAGCGCAATGCGACTGAAGGCCGAAACATCCCTGTGATGGGTGTCCAGCAAGAAACATCCGGTCTTTAATAGGG
>KK114744.1:23101-34770 GCA_000611955.2 Stegodyphus mimosarum
ATGTAAGGAAAAGAACCTCGTTACAATAGCAGTCCCAGGTGGCGAACCTCCTTGGGAGATATGAAGGTCGCTCCGGCTACCAAGCATTATGTCTGCTCGAACGAGAACTCCGCTACCTCCAAAACAGTCCCTTTTGATGATGTTGAAGGGGTTATTGCGTGTTCCCCGCTCTGTCCAGATGTGTATGTTTTGGAAAGTGAAATCATTCTCTTTGTACATGTTTGGTTGTAAGTATTGTTTTAGCTCTTTTTTCTGGAATACCAGCTGATTATTACGAATAAGGCCTCCATTAGGGATATGAAATTCCTACCTTGCTCGGCCTATCGGGCCCTATGCTCGTGCTTTAGATCTCGGTAAAGAACTTCAAAATGTTAGGGCTATTCTCGTCGACAGTTATACCGAGGAACTTAAAAACTTGAAAAATCACTAGTACGTGACCACAACAGTGGAATTAATTATGCAGCTTGATAAGGAAGCGGTCGCTTGGCAATTAGCAGGGAACTTGGAGAACGTTACATTACATCTTTAGATAAAGCTAACACAGGGAAAGACGCTCCACGCAGCAAAAAACTACATAAAAGAGTCAATTCGGTGGATGATATCACCCCGACTGAATCTGGCACCAAATTTCAAGATCTTGAATCTGAACAAAATTTAGACGACTATAAATATGGACGACCAAGAAACAGTTCACGACAACGCGTCTTCGTTATGCCCGAAAAAGTGGTCGGGAAAATCTCACCCATAGTCATTACCCAGACTGACAATTAACTGGAAAGCACTCAGAAATGACATCGACCTTCTGTGAGCGAAGAGTAGTCATATTTCTGGCATGATAATTAAAGGGAATGCATTAGTTCCTTTCTTCATATCTTTTGTGCAACATTAATATGTTACTGACTTTGTAGCTTATTTCAGTATAACTTTTGGTTAAATACTCCATGTAAAAAAAAAAGTACTTTGATTAATTTGACACATTTTACGCTGAAGTCTCTAAAATTTTCTTTAATATATTTTGCCAATATTCATAACATCTGAGTAATGAATATCTATTTTTACTTTTAAATTATGTATCCCATTTAGAAGCATAAATGGAATGGTATCGTTTTTCGAGGTTTCACAGTTCTCTAAATGCATTTAGGACAAAGGGAAATTCCTTACCATTCTCAGCTTTCCTCGTGTATACCGACTCTTTGGAACATGAGGATGCGTCTCTGTACGAACTTCCGCACACTCACCATGGGGCATCTTTACAACTTGACACTGAAGTGTGGGGACTGTCAAAAGAATCCTATTCATTGATGTCAGGGAAGGAATCCTTTCCTTTTTGAAACTATTTTCAGGAAAGAAGCTCATAAAAGGAATTCATTAAAATAGTGTACTACAACATGGTCAGTAAAATGTATTTGAGGGGGGATAATGATAATTTTCGAAAACTTTATAATGGAGTGATTTATGTTATGTACAACAGACCTATTTTTTCCTAAAGTCAAACGTGATTTTTTTCCTTTTTGTTTGTTTTTTTGCTTTGTTGTCATATCGCTTTTAAAATATTTCCACCAAATGTCATCGTTATACATTATTTAAACAAAATAATATAGCGAGCAAAAAAAACCTTGTATGACACCACAAATAGGATGCTGCCACCAAATATTATCAGAATGCATTATTTTTAAAGAAATAATGTAATTAATTAAAAAAAAATGTATGGCAATATTTAACACTTTATCGGAAATTCTAAATACATCCGATATAAAAAGTGTTTAACTTTCTTGCGCTAGTATGTTGCCATTTCGTGAAGCATAAAATACTTTAATCTACCTATTAATCGTCAACTAAACGATTTAAAAGCAATAAACGCAGTTCTTTATCTTTTTTATTGATTAGCACTAGACCCGTAATATGACGCTAGAAACCACGTTAGCCCAGTTATTTAAAAAGTGAAACGGACAACAAAAATAATTCGACGCAAAAGGGAGGTTCGAGAATAGCCCTTCTAGAATAAAAAGAAAAATGTACGGCTAACACTTAACCCTGTATCGGGAATTCTAAAGACATGCTGTTTTTAAAAATGTTGTGATTTTGTTGTTGAATTTTATTTATAAGTGAGAAGAAAGTGAAAGTGATGTTTAAAGTTAAAAAGACCCCCTCTCCAAAAAAAATGTGGCAGCAGGAGTGAGTCTAATAGCATATAGATAAATTGAGAGCTCAACGACAGCATTAAAAAACTTTTAAAAATCTTCCGGTGCGCCGTTAAAATCTGAATTCTTTTCTCCCCCCTTTTTTTTTCTAAATTAAACCCTATTATAATCTTCAATAAGAAACACACATTTCTCTATGTAGCCGTCACTTCTTATACCCTTAATGAGTTAGATATGTTTATATCAAAGCATCTAAATTAAAATCGAATTAAATCATTATGATTTATTACAACGAAATACTTGTTGTAACTGTGCTTTTAATAAGCGAATTCAGTTTGTATTGGAAAGAAATATTATCGAAAGCTGAAAATCTGAATTTTCAGATCAGGAAATAAATATTTTGGAACCATTGTTGCTTACCGGTTAATAGTGAGACAATGAAACATTTCAGATATAAGTCTGATTAAAATTATTCCCTTTCAAACACTAAATAATTTAACTGCCTTTCCCTTAAACCCATGGAAACCAATTCCAAGATGGCTACAATTCTTAATATCCAAAAACAAGTAACTTCTTCACCGAATTGAAGAGTCAATATAATCAATCAACTTCTTGACTTTTCCCCGAGAAAAACTCTTTCGAATTTCCAGTTTTATTGTAGTGTAAGAAGAAAAGAAAGAACGATAGCCTTTGTTGTGAGGGTCATTAACGTTTGTCTCACCTTTACTTGAGCTTCAGTGAGAAGCTCGAGACTTTTATTCTTGAAGTTTATATATCCCCTCAGGTATTTTGCTTTTCTCCCTTAATAGTGCATTCGCTTCCCTCATTAACGAACACTATGGACTTCATCGACAGCTCTTTCTTTTGTTGTGGTACTGCACTTTGAAGCATTCTTTGAAAGTCGTTGATTTCAAAGCTGTTTCTTTTCAAACATACCGAATTTTTTATCTACACCTGTTTTGTAGTTAAACTCCTCTGTTATAAACGCTGCTCGAAGTATTACTATTTTGAATATTTCGTTGAGGACCCCTAAATTTAACTGCAAGCAGTATGACCCTACGTACGCACCCGCAGAAAATTTTCCAAAGCGGGAGGGGGAGACAAAGATTGGAGGTAAATTATGATATCAATAAATTTTTATTCAGTTATTGATTTGGGGGTAGTATTCTATTCCTAAATTCGGAGTGGTTATTAGATTGTAGGGTACTTAGTATTATTACAACCACACTGACGCAGTTTGGCAAAAAAGAAAAGAACTACTACTCTTATTATAAGAAATTAGATGTTACATACAGGCTCTATGTTTCAAGTACATATTCATTTCAAAAGACAATAAGTAAGCGTAGTTACAAACAGGTTTTTATTGCAATCGTTTTGAGAAAGAATTTGAAGCACTGTTCTTTTAACGATTTCCGAGCAAAATAAGGTATTCCTGCAGAAATTTCACTTCTCTTTCTTCTATTATAGGAAAATCCCGCAAGAAAAATTTTAAAATAGAGTTTAAGACAAAAAAAAATTATCAATTTTTCTATAAAAGCCGTTGGAATTTGGAATACAGCAAGAAAAACTCATACGAAAATGGCGGCGTTGGGCCGAATATTTGTCATGTGCATGGTTGCCTAAATAATTGTATGCGCGTGGATATCAGAGTTTGGTGTAGCTTTGGCGATTTTAATAAGGTAGTCGCAATAATACGTAAGTACTGCATTAATACGAACAGAGTACTGCATTAATAGAAAAATAAATATGCTTTACTACCCATGTATCAGTAGAAAAACACAAGTTTTACTCAAGTTCCGGTGAGGAAGGATTATTTGGACTAGGACAAGCATGATAGGCGTATTTACCTAAGAACAGATACCTACGCGAAAGAACCTTTTAAGAAACTAATATTCCCATTACACATGAAGACAACAACAAAAACTCTTGTCAAGCTGCCCAGTTAGCAGGGATTACAAACCAGTCGATTTGCTAGATAATCTAGATAATGATAGGTATTACCAGTGGCTGCTGGTAGTGGCAAATGGAGCATTCGTTTTGAAGTGCCTCACTAGCCGTCCTACGGACTGTCCATATGATTCCGTAATAATACCCATAAAAACAGAATAGCAATTTTTCAAGTATCAAAGCTCTTTCTATGGAAACCCTTTTATCTCCCTATAGCCTAACAGTATAAAACGAAACTTTCACGCAAGCAAACTACAAAATTGCATTACAGAATCAAAAGTTTAAATCTATAGAAAAACGTAATAGTGCAAGAGAACGCTGAAAATTTAAAAATGTCAAAAGTAATATTTTTGAAATAATATTTTTACTATAGACTGCCTTTAATCTAACATCGTTTTAGCCGGCTTAATTTGAATTGAACACATTTTCGTCAAGATATTTTTTGGCGATTAAAATCTTTGGTGTCAGTTCTAGACCACAACACGATATTAATAATGCATAGTTTCGTCCAGAAAGTAAAGTCAGATTAGAGAAATGCAAATGGCGCTTTCAAAATCTTCAGTTAGACTACACCTCTTTGCTTCCGACATCGAGAAAATGAAGTTTTCTGGTGCGCGTGTGACCATGGAATCCTGAATGTCGCTATGCGCCCGTTCGCATTTTGTAAATAAGACTAAGATGCAAAATAATTCCCATAAAATCTGCTTTTTACTGCGTAGAGGCATTAGGTTATTTAGAAGCAGGAGACATGAAAAACGAGCCACGTCTTCGCCGGGAATCGAACCACGGACCTCTCGGTTACGCGTCGAGCGTGCTGACCACTATACCACAAAGGCATGCGAAGAAGGCGGGAGAAATACCTTCACTTCCCCTTTTAAAGAGCGACTGGAAATTAGGGAACTCAATCGCCAAATCCCGGTGGTGGAGAATCATCATCCACCACCTTTTTAGTTCGGGCGCCAGTGTAGAGTCATTAGGTTATTTCGGAGCAGGAGGGATGAAAAAATGAGCAACGCCTTCGCCGGGAATCTCTCGGCTACGCGTCGAGCGTGCTGACTGACCACTACACCACGAAGACATGCGAAGAAGGCGGGAGAAATACCTTATAACTGAAATATTTGGCTTCTTTCTTATATTATTTAAATATTATTTCTTATAATATTAACAAGAAATCCTACTTACAATTAAACTAAAATTCAAAATAAGTTAATTGTTTAGTAATAAGAAAAAAAATATATTTAAATTATTTTCTTACCATAACGAGGTTAAAAATACTTAATAATTTAAATATCAGGCATGTTGTTTCCTAATGTTATATTTAAACATGCAGTTTTAAGCTACCTGCACTGCTTGAAACTTTTCTCATCTCTGAGCTCCCGTTTTATTATATTCGTAGAGTAAAATGATAAATAATGTTTATAATAACAAAGCTAACGCTGAAGAGATTCCATTCAGTAAGTTTTCGCAGCATTCTGTAATTTAATTTAATAATTAAACAATCGGGGTAGTGGTTAGTGACTCTGACTACAGTACTGAAGGACCCGTGTTCGAATCCCAGATGAGTAATGTACAGTATCTGTGCGGCATGGGGGAACTCAATATATGCTGCGAGCCGAATGTTTTGTACAGAGGTTGTGGTAGAGAAATAGGGAGTGAGAGACCCTCTAACACGTCCCCCCGGGTGCTTGCCTTTAAAACTGGGGGGCGGAATTGAGCATAGTAGTATATGGTGCCCAAGGGTCTTAACGACAGTCGCAATCTTGCCTCCTCGCCAAGATTAATTTCGTGGGCTTGTTCTAATATCAAACAAGTGAGATAAGTCACAACAACAAGCATCTTTTGTCATGATTCAAAAATTGATCTAAAGATTTGATCCGAATGGCAGACATTAATCCTGATTTTTTCAAACTAATTAGGCTATGAAAAGAAACTTGATGCTTTGTTTATGATCCTGAGACAAAATGGTAGTCATCTGTTTAGGCTGGAAACGATTTACTACGGTCACAGAAACTTTGGCTTCAGAGATTTCAAGTACAGGTCATGTTAATGGATGTGAATTAGAAAGAAATAATTCACATGGACAGACAGTTCCTGAGGGACTGGCAGTGAACTACATATTTTAAAAAGACGAAATGATCACATTTCTGAAGAGACTTCAGCACGTCAGAAATAGAAGAAATTATATCGAGTAACTGGTTTCTGCATCATGACAGTGTGCCTTCACACAATTCTATTTTCTCAAGCAATTTCTAGTAAAGAAAAATGTCGTATCTCAATACCTCCTTCCGTTCACAAGATTTGGGACATGTAGGCTAATTTATTTTCCTTAAAATGAAATCTCAGTTCAAAAGTAATTATTTTAGTTAGTAGCCAGTGATACTAACTAATCTGAAACTCTCATTCCAAAAAATGCCATTGTACGAAGAAATCGAGCAAATTTAAAACGGGCCGAATGTTCTTGGGTTTGTATACTGAAGGACGACGAATCAGAATTTTTTCAACTTTCGATTGTCTATGAATTGAGCTAAAATTTTTTAGCGACACTGTGTATTTACTATGGAGAACTTGTGATAATAAAATGAATGTCGGAAAACTTATGCGAATGACTGGCACAAGAACCAAAAATTCTGTCAGGATTTTAGCAGCAGTTACTGGAATAGAAAAAGATGCCATCGAGATCAATTGTAACCAACGGATAACAACTGGGAGGCGGTTCAATAAATTTGGTTACATTTCAAAATTAAAATGGAAATGAATCACGAATCCCGTTCAAAGCTGTTGGTCACCAGTTGTAGAGACATTAGGTTATTTCGAAGCACGAGACATGAGAAATGAGCAACGCCTTCGCCGGGAATCAAACCACGGACCTCTCAGTTACGCGTCGAGCATGCAGCCCACTACACCACGAAGGCATGCGAAGAAGGCGGGAGAAATACCTTATATACTCCCCCTTTTAAAGGGCGACTGGGGTTTTGGGGACCCAATCGCCAAATCGCGGTGGTGGAGAATCATCATCCACCACCTTTTTAGTTCGGGCGCCAGTGTAGAAATTTTTTGAAACAGCAGTCAAGAAATATAAGCAACGCCTTCGCCGGGAATCGAACCACGGACCTCTCGGTTACGCGTCGAGCATGCAGACCACTACACCACGAAGGCATGCGAAGAAGGTGGGAGAAATGCAGTGAAGTTCGGTTCGACATTTCTGGAGGTCAGTTGAGTCACAAGACGAATCTGTGGAGTCACCAACTATATTATTTAAATATTATTTCTTATAATATTAATAGAAAATTCTAATACTTACAATTAAAACAATAATTCAAAATAAGTTAATGTTCTAATAATAAGAAAAATTATTTTTAAATTTTAAAATTCTTTCCTTACCGTAACGAGATAAAAAAAATTAATAATTTAGTAAAAAAAGCTTAACAGTTTGGAGTCACAAGATGAATCAGAAATTTAAAAGAACGTTAGTGCCCATGAAGTCACCGGTGACTAACATGTAATTCAAAAGTCACTAGCGGTTAACTTGTAAGGTATCTGGTGAGAGGCTGTACAGTACATTAAAATAAATTGTTCAAATTAAATAAATCGAAAGAGACAAGTGACGGTCATCGTTAAATCACTCATTAGTCACTGATAATCCTTGGGTTTTCTATCCCCAACGCGAGTGTAACTGCCATGGAAACGTTTGTTAAGGCAGCGGACAAGTACTTGGTAGCATTGAGCAACGTAAAGCTCCCAAGAATTTTGGAAAGACCAAGACGTTTCTAACATCTAAATTATATATCAACAAACAAAAACTATTACTTTTTTTTTTTTACTTAAACCAAAAGCTATTTTTTCTTTTAATAAAAATGATTGAACTCGACTTTTTTCCTTTAACACTGAAGTTCTTTCTTTACGAACGTAGCCTCATGATGCGCTTTTAATCTTTGTCTCGGTCCCTGTGTTAAAACGAGGGAGGACTACATTTTCATTTAACATTATTAGCATTATTATATAGAATATCAGTTCGTAGTAACTCTACTCTCATTTTTTGACACTGACCACTATTTATCTTATTAATAGTAAATTATTAACGTTCAGTAAGCCTTAATTATAATGAATGTAAAAATAACAGTAATAAAAATAGTATCGTTTAGTGTACCTGGATAAATATAAAGGGAATTTTATCAGCTCACAGCTCAAAGGTTTGTCTTGAATAACATTACAGCACTTTCTTCGCATTAAACCGAAAATATTCAACAGTTCAAGTGAAAATTAAAAATTTTATATTCGTAAAATTGCATAAAACCGTCTAAAATTTGTGAAAATAGTCGTGGAAGTTTGTTCTGACTTGTTATGACCCGATTGCCACTCGTCGTGAGAAATACTGGGGGGGGGAAGAAATTTCGGGAAATTAGCTTTAGGAAAGTCAATCTGGCAACATCCGTTTCTAGAAAAAATACGCTGCATCAGTTGCGTCAGTATAGAATAAAATAAAATAAATGTGATTTTTTATATGAATAATTTTTCTTTACGACGAAAAGTGAATAAATCATTGCGATAAAGAAAGAGTAGTTTATTGCGTATACGTCCATGTCAAATATGGTTAAGTCTGCAGACATCAAAGTTAATTGGTTCCTGTGGTTCCGTTGTCATTGAAGTGACTGAAGAAACGGTAGGGGATGAGCACTGCCATAAAATTCTTCTTAGCGAATTTTTTTTTTATCTCTCTGTCCCCAGTTAGGGGGACGCGGCAGTTATGGACGGGAAGTCCCGTAAGCACTCTAGATAAAAGTGAAAAATGATCCTTAGACTTCTTGTCGTCCTCAGCTATTCACAATCGTTAAGCCGACAGTAGTGCTGTAATGTCAACAGTTCTCTTTTTTCTTCTTGTTTCTTTCGGTACAGACCAGCGTCATCCTTCTTTGACGAACAACCACTGAAAATAACTACCGATTTCCTGCACTCAGAAAGAACCATAATATGTTCGGATAAACATTTTTATATTTGAAAAATGGCCATTTCAGAAACTGTTTACTCTCGAACATTACATTAAAGTTCTAACTAAGAATATATTTACTTTTAAGCTTTAAGATACTTTAGTTAGATTTTTAAATTGTGTTTTTTAGCAACAGGTCCAAAAAATAATAGCAAGGTACAGCGTCCTTGTCGAGAAAGGGAAATTAATATTTTTTAATTCGGCGAGAAATAGAGGTTAACAGAATTCATTCAATGTCTAAGCTACACAGTTACATACACATAAGCAATTTAATATGAATTTTTTTATTTTTAGTAGAGTTTCTTGTTCGAAATTTACTTCTTATTTTCTGAGCATTGTATGGTACTGATTTATTCTATTAGTATTCAGCTGAATATAATTGTTTTGTACTGCATGGTTTTCTAAAAAACGTGCTTTCTGATGTCATTCAACTATTCTGATAGTTAAGTGGCTCATGAGACAATCGTCTCCTCTCTGCTTGCGTTCTAAGGCTAACTGCCTTTCATTTCCCGCCTATGGGACTTCAATGATTGTTATTCACTTGATGCGCCTATAAGGCCTTAGCTGAATTAATAATTATTAAAGCCAATCTTCTTGACCACTTAAGCATAATTATTTGACTATTGGACTATAAATTCCTATTTTTTCTATTTCATTTAATATAATTTTGAAAGAAATTTCTCTAAAATAAACAGCATATAAGAACTTATCCTTGCGATTGCGTAATTTACAAAAGTGAACTACATATGCTTGTGCAAAAATCGGTAACCATCTATTACTCTCCAAGACCATCAAAACTGCTATAACTGATAATTACCAAACACGGGATCTTTTCTATTATAGGACAATATGGGCCAAACACAAACCAGTTAAAAACGTTCTAAATTTAGCAGCTGCCTGCACCATTAAAGTGTGTTGTTAAAACATTCTTGTCTTAAAAAACAAAGTATTGTCAATACAAAAAAATCAAGTTATTCTATTTAGTTTTTATTTACTGAAATAACTAACTTTTGAGATATATTTCTTACGTTAAGAAACATTTTACTTTAATCGAAACCAATTAATAACCAAACTATGTTTTCCAGCTGAAAGTGTGGAATTCGCATACATTTTTATAGAGAAATTGTTTGGTGCTTGTCATTCTATAATGAGATTCTTCCGTTGATCCAAATAAAGGCACTTACGTATTATCTCGATCACTGTTGGCGGAAATTGCGGCAACTCTCGTCAATCACCAATCGTTACTGTAGAATGCTAAAGACACTGTCATCCAAACCTAGTAACCTAGTCCTGACCAAGTAACGCGAATTAAGGCATTCGCGTTACTTGGTCGGTTGACAGAATAATAGGTAAGTACCCAAATAAAAATATTGCAGTGCTCATACCAAATAACGTTCTCGTCAGAGACAGAGAGGTAGAGTCACTGAACATTGGTAGTTCAACCTGGGTTCGATTCTAGGCGAATCTGTCTGACTGCATGAGTGTTTTCGTGGCTTTCCCCATACATAACGGAGACCTCTGTTTCCCTTAAAAAGTCCTCCACCAAGATATCCCTTCCATTAGGCAGATAACCCTAGTGTATTTTTTGCTATAATTAAAGAAGCTACAAAGAGCCTGGCGTTCGCCCGGCAGAGGGCAAACTTTTCCACGTGGAATCGAGTAAAAAATGTGTTTTGTATTGATGTATGCAAAATATATGTGTAATGTATATATTTTTGCTTTGATTCTAAACTGTATTATATAATTTACTTGTAAATACCTCAATTTTTTTTAAAAATGTGCATTTTTCAGCTCCTGGAAAATCTTGTACGGATGCCTTTGCAAACAACTGTAATCCCCCCCCAATGATATACTGCAAAACTAATCGTTTACAGTAGTATATATTTAACTCGGTTTTAATTGAAACGTAACAACTTTTTTCCTGATATGCTGTAATGAGCAGTACTACACTCACATGAAAACTATTTTTTTCTTTCTTTCTTTCAAAGCCCAAAAGGCACTTTAATCCCGAATGGGATATTAGTCTCGAAACGTATTTTGCTTCGAAACACTTAAATGCGTTGTCACCAAATATTATCTCCGTGTATTATCTTTAAAGAAATTAAATTATGAAGAGCCTGCATTATGTATAAATCTCGCACCGTGCATAAACGACGATACCCAGGGCGATCAAATTTTGAATAACGTAGTTTTTCTCCCAAACATGGGCACTTTGAAGGCGGAATTTTGAATTTCGAATTTGTGTTATTATCTAGCTCATATTTTAAAAAACTTTAACGAATTTTCGATTAACAAACTCAACAGTTTCAAAGCGAGCAGCGGTAGCACTGCACGGAAAATAACTTTTTTATCTTCAGCACGCTATACTGTCTGTCGGAAATTCTAAAGATAAGCCGTTTTTAAATATTTTGCTATTTTGTTGTTGAATCGAATTAATGTGTCTTAAGGGCCAAGAATATGATATTTAATAAATACAATAAACACACAAAATTTTAATAATAAAGAGACAAAAGAAAACGTTTTCGAAAGCCATCTTAGAAAACTAAACATTAATGTGATAAACTTAAAAGACTGGAAAAAAAAAAAAAAAAAAAAAA
>KK114744.1:34802-66925 GCA_000611955.2 Stegodyphus mimosarum
AAGAAAAAAAAAAAAAAAACGGAAAATTGTATGCCAACACCTAAAGTTGCATCGGGAATTATAAACATATACTGCTACTAAAATGTTTGCAGTTTTGTTGTTGAATTGTGTACGGCGTAAGTGCTAAGAAAAAGATGCTTAATAATAAAACTAAAAGGGGGGGAAAAAGGTTAGTAGGAGTTGGGTAAAAGGGGTGTCTTTCTGTTTTCGCAATTCCTGTTTGCGCGGTTGTCAAAAACGTTCCTGTTTCCGCGAAATCATTAATCTTCATTATTCCCTTCTCAAAGGGGTTACATAGTTGGGGGGAAGCGACTGGGCCTTGGGCTTACCCGAAATGTAGGAAAGCAAAAAATTTAAAAAAAGAATTTTTTAAGAGAAATAACCGAAAAATATTTAGGATCTCAGATCTTTCCATGAATGAAGCTAATACTGTATTTAAAACGGGACAGAGATGTTCAAACTCAGCGATGATTTTGACAATGAACTAAAAGATCGTTTCCTAAAGTAAAAATAATCTGCTTCTGAAATTCTGCATAAAGGTGAGGTATAATAAAATCTTTCAGAATGAATATTCGTTCTAAAACGACGTTCTTTCTTTGGTCTAAATCGCGCCTTTGCAGTTTTTAATTCTATCCTTTAAGCAAATAAAATAAACTACCTTTTCTTTATTTTTATTCTGAATTCGATACTGATAACCTTTATGAAGGACTAAAGGTTTTTTTCCCCCCTCCTTTTAGTTTCTATAACGTCTAAAACACCCCTATTGATTAACATAAGGTCTGAAAATAACAGCTAATATTGCAACATAATTACAAATATAATAAAACTAAAAATTTCGAGAGGAGCCTGAGGAAGACTAACTGATTCACGAAGAAACTGCCTAGCTCTTCTTAATGACTCATCGTGACATCTCCTGTGGAGCTGTGGTAGGGGGACTATACTCTCCGATTCCACGGGAACAGGAAGAACTTTGAAAAACGCGGAGAGAGGAATCGCGCAAACAGAACTAATTCGTAACAGGTTAGGTTAGTTTAGGTAATTCAATTATGGCAAAGCACACGAAGGCTATCTGCCTAAAAAGAGGGATGCCTTCGTGGAGGACTTTCTAAAGAAAACTGACTCGTATAGCATTACATCAGAAAACCATTTTTTGAATCATATTTTACACACATAACAGCCATGTATTTTAATGATTTACATAATCGTAACTTAAAAGAAATTTATTCTTAAAAATATTCATTAAAACTGCACTATTAAAATCTCAATCTAACTACATTTTGTAGTTTAAAATAACAGCGACGCTAACCACTATACCGGTTGGCAGCATGAATGAGATGTAACGCTTTTAAGTGAACCTAAGCCAAAGTGTGGCGATGATAAATAAATATAGCGAACTTTAAAGAGTGCATTTATTCTATTGTATTTTATGCGCTATCGACCAAGTAGATTTAATTCAAAATTCGTTAACTGTTAATTCAGTATGTTTAAATGTAACGCAGGAGAATTGCGTATAATTTAATATTCTGTACAAGGATTTCATGTGGTATACAATCAGATTTTTTTTTTATTTTTTTGAAAGAAAACCAATGTCTGATTCTCCTCGAAATTGATAGCGTTTTATTCAAAACCTACGCCAATCTAAATTTTCCTCTTCCACAGTTTAAAATTCTGCATTATCGTGTTTTCACTAAACTGAACTCTGTTTCAACTCAATTTAGTGAAATTCAATCAAAGTTTTAAAGTCGATTTCTGGATATTATTCCAACTTATATTAGAAAGCAAGTTTTTTGTAACATCAGCATAAGAGGAAGGCTGAGTGGATGGTTAATGATGTGTTAAAAGTTATAAATTATGTTACCTGCTAGAGAGTCTTTATAAAAAAAATCTGAAAGGTTTCAAATTTTAAATTAAGTCCAAAGGGGCGTTTTTTAACGTTTTGTTTGTTACCTTTATTTATTGAATATCATGTTCTTAGCCTTAAACCATAAAATTCGTTCAACGGCAATATCGCAAAATAATTTTAAAATGAGTATATCTTTAGAATTTCAGATACACAGTTCCGCGCGCTTTAGATAAAAAGGTTCTTTTTTCCCCAGTAGAGTGTTGCCATTGCTTGATTTTAAAACGTTTGAGTTTGTTCATCAAAAATTCGTTAAAGTTTTTACAAAATATGAAATAGATAATAAAACAAATTCCATATTCCAAATTTGAGCTTCCAAATGCGCATATTCGGGTGGAACCTACGTTATTCAAAATTGGATGGCTCTAGGTACCGTTGTTTTATCACATTCGGAGAACTATTCATACATTTATGCAGATTCTTCCTTATTTAATTTCTTTAAATATAATGCAGTGCTGCAAGATTTGGTGGCAACAAATTTGGTGAAAAGTGATTCAGACTTTAAACGTTTCCGATGCAAAATCGTAGAGCGAAAACAACAGTCCTTCAAGAACAAAGCCCCTTGGGATTAATAACGAGAAAAGATTACAAAACCTCATAGAAAAATATGTTTTGTGTTTTTTAAAAGTCTTAACCTTGGGCAGAAATATGAATTTTTAACGAAATGATATATAAGAATATTTGTATCTTTAAAACCTGAGTTAATCTCTATTGATGTAAAATAAAGATTGGTTTGTTCTCGTCGTTGAGCTGTTGAGATAATTTTACGACGAAGCTGATGATGACATAATTTACGAGCAGCTTTAAGAATCTTCAGTACAAAATTAATACCTGAAACTAAAAAAGTGGTAAAATATGTAAATTAGCGTCATTCATCTCGTTAAACTATTGGCTTTTAGACATTTATTTTTATATTATAATTCCTTTTCATGATAATTACAGTTTGTATCAACAATATTTAATTTGCTGCCCGCCATTATCTTTTAATCCTTAATATGACGTTTTGACAGAAGTGTACCCAGGCTTGAATTTAATACTGACCAACGGAATTAATGAGAAAAAAATTACTTCGACAGAGTTTATCAGTTTTTTACTTCCTTAAAGATGCGGATGAGAATGCGCGTTGTCGAGTTTTTCTCCTTGAGCGAAGCGTGTTTCTTAAAATCCCTGTTATGGGGAAAAAGCAAGTTGGCGTCCGGTTGGCGTGCTTGGGAAAAGGGGCGTTATCGGCAACCCTGTCGTTACCCCCACAAGTCCGCTCTGAGAGACAGCAAGCAAACCGAGGCAAGAATTGATGCCTCACTGACGAGTCAGGAGCACGGCACAAATCGGAGATGAGGACGAATTCATGATGGTCGGTTTCGCCATAGTGTTGGTGGGACCGCTTTCTGTCGCGTGGTGGTCATTGATAGTGTGGTCTGTTTCTGCCAACTCAATTTCTGCCCCTTCAGAATGCGATGTAGCCCGCATGAAGTGTGCATACAGAACAAGCTGTTCTCGGGCTCTTCACAGTTATATGGTGGACTGCGCTGATGTCCTTGCGGGAAGAACCACTCGATGTCCATGGGCTTGTAAAAGGGCTTTAATTTCGTTGACCAGCACAGAGATGGGTTTGGCCCTTTCAGAGTGCGATTGTGGTGACAACGAATTCTGCCGCAGCAGTAAAGAACGTGCCGAAGTTTGCCGCCCAGAGGTCAGCTATGCCACAGCAGACGACACCGTAGTGTCCTGTTCCGTTGCCGAGTGGATTTGCGCCGCCGATCCTCTCTGTTCCACGGCTCTGGACTACTACCACAGGTTCTGTAGATCCATGTTTCACGGCCGTAAATGTACTCCTCGGTGTAACAACAGTTTGGCAATATTAGATAGGCAGGAAAAAGCTGTCAAACTGCGAAACTGTTACTGCGATGGCTCGGAAGATTTTCCATGCCATAACATCAAAAAGAATACTCAGCTATTGTGTTATGGACGGGATGAATGGATGGACAATTCTCCCTACTTTCCATCTACAACATCCGAGACAGATTCTGGCTCTCTCTGTCCGGTACCTAGCGGACTGATCTACCTCCTACTATGTCTACTAGTATTATGGACTTTCAGGACTAGCGTAAGCACTGCAGATTATTTTACTGTACCAACAAGAAACTGTGAGACTTTTATTACAAACAGTAAATGTCTGCCATATCAGCATTTACAGAAGAGAAACAGCGAGCATTTTAAACAGAAAATATGGCCTTGGTGGTGGACAGCGGAAATTGTTTCCAGTGCTAGGTAAGTTCATTTTGTAAAATTTTACCAGTGATAGTTTTTATTTCAAAGTGGAAAATTTTAAAATCGATAACGAATGTGTATTTTTAATCCAAGCTATGAGAGATGTATGAAAAGTAAATTGTAAATCGAAACGAACTTTCTTCCTGGAAATTCTAGGAAAATATAAATTTGCGATATATTTATATATTACTAAATTTAACGTAACTTTTTCCAAACTTGCGATTTGTAACTTGATTTTTAAGTTAATTGTAAAAAATTATTAACATGCATTTAACTACCGACGGGGAAAAATAGTAGATAAAATTTGCTCGCAGAATCTACACATCTAGAGCATGCAAAAAATTATAAAAATAGCCGTATTTTTTATTCATAATTTACGTCTGCAATCAAGCTTTAAAGCTTGCAAAAGTGTGAGATTGAAACTTATTTTATTTATTTATTTATTTTTTTTTCTGTTTTCGTAAAATAAAATTTAAAAAAAATATATGTTTCAAGTATATATAAAAAGAATATTGTGGTTATAGAGCAAAAGAGTATTACATCATGTTTAGATTTCTCAAGAAAAAATCATAAAGAAGCGGGGAGAAGATTTCTTTTGTAATATGTTTCTATACATTCAATGAACTGAAGCGTATATCATTGTGTATTTTGTTATTTTTCGTTTTTATTGAATCGTTCAACTGACATGGGGAAAATTTTGTGTTTAACTGATTTGTGTAAGCCTAGACAATCGACATATTTTGCGAATATTTGTTAAATAGATAATTAATAATTTACAGAAATTATTCAGAATTTTATATTAACATGAAATGAGCTCACTATTTTCCTATATATATTTATATATACATACAACTAAAATGGTCCCCGGATGTAATATATTCGGCGATTATGTCATTCCTCTAAAAATCTAAATAGGTGTAATTAAAGACTTATCTTGAAGAACAAACGTGTATAAGAGCCAGTTTCCGTTAGAAAGTCCTCCATGAAAGCGTTGCTCACCTTAGACAAATAGCTCTCGTATACTTTGCCGTAATCAACTAAATCAAATAGAAACCTTGCAGAGTTTTTAAGCTCTTGATCGTTTGAAACTTTTAGTGTATCGTTATATAATTTATATATTTTTATGAGATTCTTCTTTTTTTCTTTCTAAGATGGCTGACAGAATGCTACGACTGAGTTGGCTATATGGGAGTCCCCATGCATGAATGCAAGCCAATTTCCCTCGAAAGTCTTCTACGAAATCACAAAACGATTGAAAGCTTTGGCATAATTTAAATAATCTAAACCTCTTTCTCTTCAATCCCCCTCTTTTTAATTGCTGATTAGCTTTCTGTATTTGGGTTTTGAGTTAAATATTTTGTTAAAAATACTTGCAATATTCTTTATTTCCTCTTGCATAGCCGTAGTTAGTAGAATTTTAGATATTATCCACACTGAAAACAGGAATCTCGGAGACACTACGCGAGCTATCAATGAACATTAACGAATTTTAATGGTGGAACGAGCAATAGAAAGTTAACAGCAGTAGATCTTATACATTACAGCAGTTTTCACTTAAAAAGTTTAAGTTTAAATTAAAGTTTTTTAAAGTTTTATAAGGTTTAGTTATAAATTTGAAGCAGTTTGTTGATTTATTTGAAGAAGATAAAGCATACGATGGTTAATATGCGTAAGTAGTGGATTTCCTTGTGGAGATGTGGATCTTCCTTGTGGATTGCTTAAATGAGCTTCTTTAGTTTGAAATACGATGTTTCGAGTGAAAACTGAAATTCTTAATTATGCAAACGCCTCATTTTTATGCTTTTCCCTAATCGGATTTCATTTATTTGGTTTATTTGAATATGGCAAAGAACTCGAGGCTATCTGCCTAAGGGGAGGGAAGCCTAAGTGGAGAGCTTCATATGCACGTTACATATTGAGAAAACCACGAAAAAGGCCCATGCAGCCAGCCGTCTTTTTTTTTTATCAATAGTTTGGTTAATATGATCAAAAAGTTATAAAACAAATTTGTTTTAAATTGACGTAAAGTCATCTAATAAAAATCAAAACAGGTTATGAAAATTGCCAGGTGACACCAAGTACGGAATCAAGTGGTCCAACCTCTTGGTTTGTATTTTAATGAGACATTTAAAAATGAGGCAAAAAAACAACCTTAGTGATTTTGAAGGTGATCAGACAAAGGTCTTTCTTTTTCAGGAGCAAGGAAAAAAGCTCCTTTCGAACAAAGAAGAAAAAAAAAATTCTTTGAAGGTATCTACAATCTATCTAAACAAAGGATTTTTTTTGGGGGGGGGGAGGTGTAATTTAAAATTTTATATTGTCGTGTTTCCCAATGAGACTCTTCCGAACAGTCTGTCAAATAATTTCCAGAAACATTACGAACAGTTCATAATTGAACTTACTCACAGTGAAAACCTCATATAAACATTTTGAGTATTCCTAACTGAAATGCTGCGAAGGTACCTATTTGTATGTTTCCAATTATATTTATATATTAAATTAAGCGAATAGCCCACCAGTAACCAAGCGGTATCGCTGAACACTGGTAATTCGATCCCGGGTTTGAAACCTGGCGAACGGGCCTTTCCGTGGTTTTCTTCATGTGTAACATAACAAGCCACAAACATAACAGTTTCCCTTAGAAGGTTCTCCACGAAGGTATTCTTCCTGTTAGGCACACAGCCTTTGAATACTTTGCCATAATTAAATAAACCAAATCTAAATTGGTCGAATTCCATTGCTATTTTGAAGGATATTTTTTCTCGTCGTTTAATGTTAACAAAATGGCTATGGTCAAACATCATCACAATAAGCGTCACGAATTGTATGCGCAAACTTGGTACTTTCAACAAAACGCTTTCGTCATTAGCCCATTTCGACTGTACTGAGATTTTTTAAACATAAAAAAAAACTTTCTTACGCTAGTTATTTCAATTACAAAGAAATAGAACGGGAAATCTTATTGATTGTATTATTTTGGAATTAAGAAAGCTTTTATAAGATAAGAGCAATATAGTCAATTTAGCGCTGTATATAAATGTACGCAATATTTGAAATCGTTTCGAGTACGGCTTGTTAATTTTAGCGGCAGTGATAAAAGCTCGTCGAGTTCTGACATGACAAGGCTTACCGCATCTTAATGAATACTGATTTGAGTGGAGCAATTCCGAGTAAAGCGGCGCCTTTTACTGAACATCCCGCTGTTCTTAAATAATCGGTAGTGGTGTTCTAATTGCTAAAAGAACTCAAGCGAATTTCAAGTTTCCGCTTGATACTCCCCAGGAAATTTATTCTCTAGATACTTGTCATAAATGTACCAGCATTTTTACGCAAGTCGGCCACTATTCGAAAAGGTACACACCTTCATAAGGTTCTATGACATAAAAGTGGCCATACCCCTATGAAGATCAGTTTCTAACTCGAACCTTTATAAGGAAATAAATTTAATAAAAATTGCAGGCATCTTTATGCCGCTGCACCGCTAAGTAGAATTTTTGTTTGCAGTTCAGATTAGCTGAGTGAATGAAAATTCTACTTCTGTAGCCGTGCGCTGCTCTGCAACAGCGGCTGCCCATTTATGAAGGTTAGTTAGAAATTATAAAATTAGAACTATGGGGAAGTACGAAGTTAAAAATGGATCCTCACAGACGTATGCACCTTTATGCGGGGTAAGTTATGGAGATGAACTTTTAACGTCTACCTTTGTATAGCTCTAATTGTATGCCAGGGCATTTTTATGAAGGTTTTTGTCATCTTGAAAAATGGTTGATTTGCATAAAGGTGTCGGTATTTGTATGATGAGGCATTAATATGATTCCGCCGTTGAGAAATAGTTGCCTATAATTCTGCTCTTCCGTTCTTCATATCACTTTAAATTACACGAATTTACATATCAGCTTTTATGAGGAAAAGGTTATACATTATTAAAATTTAAAACGCGTTGTTAGTTCTTAAATATTTAAAGTTTTCCTTATTGCTTAGAGCATTATTATCTTGCATGAATATTTATTTGAAATCTGCAATGATAAATATTTGGAGGAAACCATAAAGCCTCTTTGGGGCGAGCCCGTTTGCCTGGTTTTGAAACTGGATAGAACGGGCAGTTTTCCATCAGTCGTGCAACTCAGTCACTCGACAGGATCCTGCGTTTCTGTGTTACATTTCGTTATTTAAAATGCGATTTAGAACGTAAAATAGCCTACAAAAATGTGGCCTGTATCTCTGTAAGTCAGTCATAGCTGATATTTTGCAGTGCCTTGCTTTTAATCTAGACCAGAAGTCCCCAACCTTTTTGTCACTAAGAGCACATTCTAGACTATCTGTGCCCACCAGTGGCGGAGCGGTAAAGACGCTGAACACTGGTAGTTCGGTCCGAGGTTTGAATCCTGCGAATGGCGCTGCATGGGCGTTTTCGTGGTTTTCCCCATGTGTAACGTGTATACGAGCCAGTTTTCCTTAGAAAGTCCTCCACGAAGTCATTCCTCCCTTTAGGCAGATAGCCCTTGTGTACTTTGCCATAGTTGAATAACCTAACCTAGAATATCTATTGGACGGCGGGCACCATTTACTTTTTCAAGGTGAATTGATAGTAGGATAGAGAGTATATGCACACACACACACACATATATATATATATATATATATAAAAGAGAGAGAGAGAGAGATCGGTCACATTTCGCTTTGTACTGGTATTTGTGTTGGATGCAATTTCTATTTCATTGAAAATGAGAAGACTTTCACATAGAATTAATTATATTGAAAACTAAAATATTTTCATTGTGATCGCACAGCGGCGGGCACATGTTAAACAATCGGCGGGCGCCACCCTTGATCTAGACTTTTTAACTTGATTGTTACTTTTCTGCAGCCTGCGGCTAGGATAACAAACATTTCAATTAATTATTATTAACATCAGATTTTCGAATATGTTAATGGTTTCATGCTTTTACCCGTTTCAAAATTATTTTCAGAACAAATATCAACAGTATCTCTGAAAACTGACTTCGAATTTGCTTTCGCTTGAGTGCCATAGCCTTCTTATTATACTTTCGGCCTGAATATTAAAAAAGAAATGTTTTTTTTCAGTCTTAGAATATATTTCAAATGGCATTTTGGATTTCTCCAAGTAAGCTTTCCTCCCTGTGGTCTCCGTAATTTTGCAGAACTGTTTACAACGAGTATTAGAAATTACGCCCGCCAGAACCTTGAAATAACCAATGCTTATCATTCCAGAAGGTACAGTAGGTGCCTCTGAAGACCTTGGCAATACGTTCCAAGACTTAACGCGGATACATGAAACCGCGGATAACCGCAAACATTATATAAAACAATATATTCGTACAGTACACATAATTTCATACAATGCCTTATGTACTATACTAAATAATGTAATGCGAAATATATTGTACATTACTGTAGACTGCCTTTCGTTACGCATGAAGTTAAGGGATTCTGACATTTTAACTTAATACGCTAAGTCGAATAAGAAACGAATGCATGCACTTTTTTCACTGTATAGTATAGCACATCCTACCGTTTCTAAGGGTAACAGAAGTAAGAAATATTTGTGTGCCATTCATAGCACTCTAATAGTTTCGACACTTATAGCATCACTAATCGTATGGGCACACCAGCAGCCGAGCTGCAAAGTCGCTGAACACTGGTAGTTCCGACCTGGCTTCGATTCCAGGAGAACGGGCTGGCTGCATGGACGTTTTCGTAGTTTTCCACACGTGTATAACGTGTATAGAAGCCAGTTTCCAGATACAGAATCAGTGAATACGGGGTACGATTGTATTCCTAAAAATAATCAGCACGTAATACATTGTGCCTCTGGCCCTAAAGACGCCCTTTAAATTGATCCTGTGGCTGTCACTGGTTTAACTGAATGTGGCAAAGCACAGGCAGGCTATCAACCTAAGGAGAGAGATGCTTTTGTGAAAAGCTTTTAAAAGCAAACTGAGGCAAATTTTTAAAGGGAAAACCATTCACATTACATTGAGTAAATCACGAAAATGACCATACAGTCAGCCGTCTATCAAGATTCAAACCTACGGAATAGGGTGTTAATGCTGCAATGAAACCAAGACTGTTGAAGTGTGTGAGATTTTTCAGGTGGCCCAAGCATGAGGTCTCGCGCAAATTATTGAGAAAAAAAAAAAAAAAAACTAAAATTGACGATATCTATTTTGAAGACAATTTTAAAGAAAAATCGTGTTTTTTACAATATTTCTAATCAATTTCATTAAAGGTAAAGCTAAAGATTCTTAAAGTTTCATTTGCATTGGCGCATTCGCGAGTTCTTTTGCTCCTTTCATTTCGGTGTTTTAAGTATGAAGACGTTTTACAAAAAGTGCTGTAGATGAAGCTGAAAATGTCAAAACCCCAGAACTCGTTTTTCAGACTGGAAATACAAATGCCATAAGTCGCTTTTATCCTCCCGTCAGTATCTTGCTGTGTTCCGAAGCTTCACCCTTTGCGAGTCAGAGAAATGAAATCGGGATTTGCTTATCTCTCCTCTGCTATCAATGGGGATCCTTTGCAGGGCGTGCTGCTTTCCTGGGGCCAGCTGGGATGGCAAGTGCGCCAAGGGGCCTTCTACAAGGTGGAAAAGAAGATAAAAATAAATAGAGGAAAGGCAGAGAGGCATGAGGTGAAGATTCACGCTGTTTCGAGCGCGGTTGTGGGCGAAGAAACTGCATTAGGACAGGAACAGAATATAGATTTTTCACTTTATCAAAAAGATTCTCCATATGTTTCAGATCTTTTTTTTTTTTTATCTTCCAGATATCATTGCTTAATCTGGGCCCTATCATCTGGGCCAGATGTTACCATTTCCATACATTCCAAGGCTAAATAAAAATGTGCATTGGCGCCATGGGCTGTAAATTCTTTCTTTTTTTCTTTTTTCAAAAATAATATTTAGCAATTCGTCTTGAGTAATCAACGAGGATTATTTCAAAATACTAGTTACTATATATTCCACAGCTGCCAACTCTCCTGGAGATTACTGAATCTCCTGCTATTTAATTTTAGGCTGTACTAAACTTTTGTATCAACCCATATTTGATCAGTTAATATTTTTACTTAATTTTGCTTTTCATCAATATGCGGTATTTACATCCAAGCAGTAATTTACACATTAATTATTAGCCCAAAATAGACGCTAGTCTCGAATGTGATATTAGTCCCGAAACGGCATTTTACGTTGAATCACAATAAAGGGCTTATGCATTTTCAAATTGTTGCCACCAAATATTATCGCTCTGTATTGTATATAAAGAATCTGCATGGATGTATGTTTCTAGCATTGTCAAAAACAACGGCATCTAGAGCCATCCAATTTTGAATAACGGTAGTCTTCCACTCGAAAATGGGCACCTAGAAACCCGAATTTTGAATTTCGAATTTGTTTTACAATCTATTTCGTAAAACTTTTAACAAATTTTTGATTAACAAACTCAACGATTTGAAAACGACCCGTGGCAACACTGTACGGAATAAAACACTTTACTACCAGTGCGCGAGGCAGTCTATAGAAATTGCTGTTAGGTCGAATTTTATGTGGCGTAAGCGCCAAGAACGTGATATTTAATAGATATTAAACATACAAAACGTTAATAATAGAAAGGAAAAAAAGTTTGAAACCCATCTTAGTAACTGAGCATGAATACGATGAACTGAGAAAAGATTGAGAAAAATGTATGCCAAACACTAACTCTGCATCGTGAATTCTATACATATACAGCTATGCTGCTTGTTGCTGTTAAAATTTTAATAATTTTGTTGTTGAATTGTATGTGGCGTAAGTGCAAAGGAAATGATGCTTAATAATAAAGCTAAAAAGACAAAACGAAAACAATAAGTAAATAAATAAAAATAATAAAAATTTATAAAAAAATAAATAAAGACGGGATTAACAGGAACAAATGTAACAGCAGACTGGGTGACTGCGAGATGAACGAGAACGTAAAAAACCTTAATAAATCCTTATGGGCGACCGTTCAAATCGGAAACCTTACAGAATTTTTAATGATTATATTTTCCCCTTATTTTAAAGTATTCTAATAACTTAGTTTCCCCTTTCTACGCAGGTTTTTTTTTCAGTATGTAAGTGTAAGAAAATTCTAGAGTGAAATGAGTCAGAGAACATACAATTTAGAATATCTAGTTAAATATGAATGTATTTTATATCAGAATTATAAATAATTAAATAATCCGCATCGTGCATTATGAAAAAATGTGAGCAAGTTTAGAATTTTTTCGAAACAGTGCCGCCGGCCAACTTCCATTTTTATATTTCATGTCATTTTGGAAATTAAAACTACCATTTTGAATTCATTGTTTCTAAATTTTAAAGCAGAAGATGTCAGTTTTATGGTAAAAATTGTCGATGTATTATATTTTAACAAACTATAAATAGAATTTGAGAAGAATACGTTATTAATCTTCTTATTTAAGTAAGACTTAAAATTTTGATTATTTTAAGATGTGCAGCTACTTTTTAAATGTTAATATTTCTCCCGTAGTTTAGTTTTGTTAACGATAATTCCTTGCACAGTTTTATCAAATACCTAGTAATAAACATGCGCAGCAAAAGTTTAAAAAATTCTGTCTTAATTGCAAAAAGAGCTGCAATGATTTTAAAACATGAATGCCAACAAAAATAAGAACGAAAAAAAAAAGGATTTCAGTTGTAAAAATAACTAATTAATTAACGAATAAAGCTGTCTTGTAAAAATAACGAATTAATCATAAATAAATCATAAATTAATAATAAACAGCAAATCTGCTTAAATTCCATGCAGTATTTTAATATTAAAGTATATTTAAAATATTTTCTAAATCTTAATTTAAAAACAAAGATCCTATAATGCTTTAACATGAACTGGCGACAACGAAAATAATTAACGGGCTAGTAATTAACTCTTAATTAACCGGGACGACGCCCATGTTATGTTAGTTAAAGAGAAGTAATCCACATTATTACTAACAGAAAAATCTGTTAACGAATTTCTTATATTTTTGAAGCATTTTAATCTGGAGAATAAACTTATTTGCTTACATAAACTTAATAAATATTCGAAACAAATTAAGCACACATAAATGAGGGAAAATTAAAAATAATTAGAAATGAAGAAACTAAGTTAAAAAGTATGTTGAGGAAAAATGTTTAAGAAAGAATTTAAATAACATCATTCAATATCAGTTCCCGTAAAAAAGTTGGTTGGAATTTTTCTTAACAATTAAATGTTGTTATCCCAAGCACCTTTCTTTTCTTTTTTCCATTTCTCACAGACGATTTTGATGGTTTGCTATAATAACGCTATAAATGAAACAGCTTTCTGTTCAGGCAGAGCCCGTATAATCGGATATTGATTGTAAAACCTCCGTCTACGATTTTCATACGTGTGAAATAGCACTTAACCGATCATGTGCATTTTGTCAGAACTTAAGTATTTTCCATTGCTCACGTGAATTATCACTTAACCTTATTTGCACGTTTTGGTTACAAAATATAGCGAACTCTCTCCAAAACGACGACTAAAGGTTTCAGATTGTTTTGGTCTTCCGTGGCAGTCGTAATCTCACAGAAGTCGAGTTTTACGCTAATAGTCCCCAAACAAGTTGTTACTTTCAGAGGTGGTCGTCTCAGGAAGATGGCGGAGACGAGAAGTCTCACTGTAACTTAGTATTTTCAGTCAGGCTATTGTAATATCAAAAGCAGCTGTTTAAAGAGACTGTTTCTTTCATTTCTTCATTAAAAGTCCTGAATAACTTTTAAGCTAAACTCTGAAATTTTCTTTATCTGGCTAAGAAATCATAGTCGTAACTTAAGGTAATGCAAGCAATCGATACTTTAACTGCTTTCAGGGTATTTTATCTCCTTAGATGTAGGAATGAGAGTTCTCTAGGAGTTCATGCGAAGCAGAAAGCCGCCGTTTATAGTTTTGAGTCTCATTATTGATGTATTTTGCCTGTAGATGTCCTGTAGATGGCCAAACATATGAAAATTTGTACGCATCAGAAAGATTGTAATCAATGGTTATAATAAATTTGTCATTTTCCAGTTTAGAGCCTGTCCGTGTTTTGCTTGTTACGTTTCGGATAGAATCCTAACGCATATTGCTTGTTGTTATTAAAAATCAGTTTTTCTCAAAGTTCGATCCTCTTTTGTCCTTTTTTACTTCGCAATATGTTAAGCATTCATTCCGGTAGGGTATTCAATATAAATAGTTTAGATTATCAGAGTGGGGACTTGGTGAGTATCGCTTGATCGTTAACTGCTTGATTGTTATTTCTATACTCACCGCGGCAGCCCACTACGAGGGCAGATCGTGTGTGAAGAACAGTGAATTTCGAGTATTTTCAAACACCTTCTGTGTTTATTCGAATGGGTTACATTAATTTAATTTAGACAAACCATACGAAGATTGTCTGCCTAAAGAGAAGAAAGACTTTCTACGGAAAATTAGCTCGTATTGGCTGAAAATTCAAAGAGAATTCCCGTACAGGCACTTCGGGTTCAAATCCTGAGCGTGTGAGTGTTACATGGATTGTGTGAGTGTTTTCGTGGTTTTCTCCATATGACGCTCATTACGAGCTAATTTCTTTTAGAAAGTAATATTGACTGCTAATAGAATGTGTAAGACTGAATAGAGGTAGTTCAATCCAGGTTCAAATCCCAGCGAACGAGCTAGCTGGATGTGTGTTTTTGTTAGTTTCCCGACGTATAATGTCCTCGAGTGTTTTCAAAAAGTCCTACACAAGAATATTCCTCTGCTTAGGTCAAGTAGCTGTTTGTATTTGCGTTAGTCAATCAACCTACATTAAGTTTCAAAAAGCTTTTCACCAGAGCATCCTTCGTCACAGAGAGAGAGTTGCTGTGTACTTTATCGTATTCAGTTAAACAAATAATTAAACAAAACGCTTTCTTCTCAAATCTTTTTGCTTTGTCTTCATTTTTACGACAGAATTTTCAGATTTTCTTTCCTTTTCCTTTCTTTTCTGATTGAATGACGTTTATTTATATTATCAATAATTATGGTTTCTCTGTTTATACGATTTATTAAGTGTTTTCTTTCGAAATAATATGGTTCGATCTCTGTAGTTAACTAGAAAGATAAACATAATATTCGCCTGCCCCTTTTTTATAACTCCATAAAATGCTGTTAGTTTTCCTTGACAATTGTAGCAGTTTATGTAGCTAAGTTAAAAAATGAAAATCAAATATGCTTTAAAAATTTCTTAATTATCAAGTCAGAACGGCGATTTTTCAAGAAAATAAATGGGATACAATATTTTTCTACGTGAGAAAATGTTACAGCAGAATACACCAAATTACTTATCTTTCTTGATTTATCTTGACAAAGTTATCTTTCTTGATTTAGTTATATTTGCAATTATGTGAAAATAAAATAATTTTCATTAATCTGTGTCGGGCCACAGAGAAGATCTGGGAGCATGCACATGTTAACGTTTAGAACGAATGTGATTCATTTTGGTATGTTTCATCAGTTATGTGATTATTTGAGGCAGTTTATTTGATTCTGTGCGTAAGAAAAGAGAAATTATCTCCTAGAAACAGGAAGAAACTGTTGTTTATGCTAGAGATCGGATTCCTAAGACCACTGTTATCTGCCATTATGGCTGATTTGGCCATAAAGTGCTGCTACGTTTTGCTGTGAATGTAAATTGTTGTACCTCGGAGATATGTTTTGCTGCCCACCCTGCAGCTTGTCTTGAGCACGCGTGGACAAGATTATCATTTTCCTCTGTTTATTCAGGATGCCCCTCATTTTCTCAACTTGTTTCTCTGACAAACGCATTGATTGAAAGAAAAGCCCATCGTAAACTGCGAACAAGACTGTGTGTGGCACCGAGTGTTCTTATCATTTGCCAGCCCTACATGTACAATAGAGATGAAATTTTAAAGTTTTTTTTTTAAATCTTATCTTCTTATAACTATATTCTTGCCAAACGCATGCTGTTAAGTTTTGCTTCGAACGTAAACCGTGTACTTCTGAGATGTGTTTCATTGCCCACCAACGATGTATTTAGCTTTCTGTAGTCCTTGGATTGTACCGGAGCTCGAGGAAAAACTGAAAAGTAACGCTCGCTAATCCTTCTTAACAAGTTCATCACATAGTTAAAAAAACATAAAATGAAATATGAAAGCGTCCGAGCACTTTTTTCGCTGTGACAGCGATTTTAGTATATTTTGTTGATTAGAATCCATTTCTTGTCCTTGTAGTCACCCGCAAATGACGGATTGGTTCAATCACATTGAAGCCTCGGTTCAATTTTGGAAAACCCAAACACCAAATAGATGAAAGCCAGTGTGGTTATGAAATTTTCAAGTTTCACTGTGTTATGAAGTTTTTCGTTTAAACTCAAGGAAAACAGATTATTCATCTTCGGTTTTAGATCATACTAGCAGACGCTACATTTTTGTCCCTTAGTTCACGCATTTTTGCCCGTGAGAGCTGATTCAACGAAATCGCTGTACTACTATAATCAAGACCAGTTGTCTACCGGTGTGTATTTAACTGCTTGCTACTTGCAAATCCAAAGAGAGAATAAAGAATGTTGCTTGCGTACGGGTTCGTAATAAATGGAATACACGCAAAATCGATGATGGTTTGATAAAATTTATTTTACCAAAAGAAACACTTCACAAATCTGGAACTTTCACAAACTTATTCGTACAGCTCTTCACAGCGTCAGAGCACAATCAGTAGTTAGTTACACTGCACACTAGTCAAAACAAACTCGAAACACAAAACTTCGCAGCTTGGCGATAGCCATTTACTCGGTGTTAAATAGACTTGCCCCTATATTCTTACTTTTCCGGAAATCTTCGCTTATTTAGATTTTCGTGTTACATTATACGTTAAAATTATTTACACACTATGTACGAAATTCGTAACAATGTTATTTTTTCTATCTCTCTTTGTAAAATGATATTAAGCGCTAAAAATTATCTCACGATTCAGAATCTGAGTAACAAGAGTATAATCGAAACTCAGTATCTTCGAAAACGATTTCCATTATTTCTAATGAATATAACAAAGTTAAAATTCGATACTTCAGTTGTTTATCCGCATTGTCATTATCAAAGACTGCTATCGGTAATGTATGTCATAGTTCAGTCACATAATTAGCCTTTTTTAATTTCCTAACTAAGCTTAAAATTAAGCCCTTTTTCAATTGGAAGTGCTGCCCAAGTCTTTAAAAAATTGACATTATTGTTAAAATATGACTTTTTTGTCGTCACGTATCTTTGTGTTATTCTTAGAAATTTCGAAGATTTTTCTTTTTTTAATTTGTTATGAACCGTTTTCAGGATTCTTTATCTTGAAAGTCCTTAAAAGTTCCTAAATTCAGGAATTGTTATTTATGGCCACATAAAACGGATGTGAAGGAACTTGTTCCTGCCGTTTTCTTTCCGTGATTTTAGTCTCCCTTGTTGCTTTTTTTAAAAGACATTCTTAGAAAAATGTATGACAACCCGAAATACTTTTTTTCCTCAAGGAGAGTATAAATTAAGCTGGGAAAACGGATCAAAAAAGGCCTTGTTACTTCTTCTTCAATAAATTATGCTGCATTTCTCGAATATGGTTTGATGTTGCCAAGTTTTGTAAATAAGTCTGAAAATGAAGACGCAGGTAACATGAGCGGTGAAAAATACAAGAAAATAAAAAACTGACGGCCCTTAACTCTTTAAAACAAACTACTGTTTCTAAATATTACATACTTGGATAAAACAGAATCACAGCCTTCGGCATAATTGGAAAATTCAAATAACTGCAAAATCTTTTTTATTTTGTAGGTCAGATATTTCTACTGCCCAATAATTAAGATAAAATTATTTTTTCATTTAATATTTCATATCTAAAGATTTCCCAATTTAAAAAGTGCAGTAATTAAAAATAAACAAAATTACCGCGATCTACGAACTCGCAAAGATCTTAATAATTACGATAGATGAATAGGAAGAAATTGAAATTTTATTGAAATAAATAACAGTTCATGCAGCAAGATAAACAGCTATGAATAGCCCAAGCAGAACAATAGAAACTAAGCAAATTCTCTTTAATACATGAGGAACATCGCAGATCATCAAAATTACTCACGGAGCAAAATTTAAAGCAACCATCACCGAGCGAGTTTTTGGCAAAACACACGCAGACTCCCAGTTGACTAAACTAAAGTCTATTACTCTAAAATAGGAACTTCGAAGTCATAACGACCTTTTCTTTTGATCGTTATGTGTATCGTCATCACCGCATACAGCGCGTTAGGGGATTTTAGCCGATTAGGATTCTACCATTTTTCGCAGCAGTCGTTAACAGGATTTGAGGAAAATGTGGTCTTGAAATGCCTATTCACAGTGACTGGTTCAAGTTTTGGACGTAGCCGATATTTATAGTTTTAAGCTACGAAAAAATCGATTATTCGAAATTAAAACATTCTGAAAAAAGTTTCAGAAAAAGCAATGTGTTTTCTAAAACTTTTTTCAGAATGTTGTTGCCTAGTTGACGATAAATCGCCAAATATCGCCGCCGTGGTGATATTTGGCGAACGAGACGAAGGAAGAATTCTTAGATTACACTGGAAAGAGAAATTTCAAGTGAAAATCGTAATGGTTTATGAATACTTGATTTTCCTTATTTTGTATGAATAAACGTTGATGGAGTAAGAATTGTTTTATAAATTGTTTCTAGTAATGATGATATTCTTCAATTTTTTTTAAAACCGCAAAAATTGTCTAATCACAGATTGGCAGCATAAAAGTCTCATTTTATTCTTTGTTAATTTTAAAATCCTACACTTTCATCTAATTTAATTTAATATCTTCTCAAAAAAAAGTACAGTGTAATCATTTTTACGCTATTTAAATACACGAAAAAACCAGAAACATGTAATAAATAAACAACATAGTTAAAAAAGAACAACAAGTGATTTGCATAAAATGTTTTGAAGTTTAAATAGTTAAAATTCTGTTCTAATTAACATTTCGGTCAAAATAAATGTCGTAATAAAAAAAAAGTTACTATGTTTACGCATTTTGGGGGAAAAAAGGAAAAAAAATTATGTTAGTTTACATATATTTCATTGTAATCTTATACAAATTCGAATAAAACTGTTGTTTTCGTTCTGTAGATGAGCGGTTATAATTACGTAAGTGAAGTACATCGACTGAAACAAGCGCTGAACGCTGGGCTGCCACTTTTATGGCAAGAATTTGACCTGTTTTAGAACTCCTAGCTATTCAACCATGTAATTGTTGAGTAAATGATTTCCGGATTGTGTGGATAGCTATAAAAATAGTATGCCATATTTTTATCCCCCTGCACTAATTATAATCTTCTAATTTTATCTTTCTAATATGGAATTATAATAAGTTTTCTTCGTAAGAAGAGAAGTTGTCTTTGCTTTAAGGAAGAATTATTAAGAATTGAAGTGTAGGAAGATAGAGGCTGTTATTATGCATACTTTTCCGTTCACCATTGTTAGTATAAAAATGAGTTCAAGAAAAAAAAATTAATGGTTTTAATTGATAAATTGAATAAAACTATCCTAATGAATAAATTGTGTAGGAATCAGATCCATATATAATATGAAGTCAAAAACATATTTTATTATATAAATGGTATAAATGCTAGTAATATTAAGAAATATGATATTGACCTTAAATCTCTCAGTTTGTTACAATGTACTGTTAAGTTTGAAAGATAAATTAAGGATTTTAACCAGAACGGAACGCAGGAATTGTCAAAACTGCAATTTGCCAGATCGCATGTATGAGCCAAATGGACGGCCGTTTGTAGCATACATAACATTTGTTATGTCGTTCCAAAAACGTAAAGATTACGCTTGAAATGTTTTTAACTTTAAATTATTTAAGAAATGAAATACTGATATCTCGAAGATCAGAAATAAAACGAGAAATGTAAATAATTTGTATAAAATTTCAAAATAAGTATCTTGATTGAATTGAAACCATGTTTAATCCTTTGGAATTACTGTAATTCCTTGCATATTTTCCCCCCTTTTTTTCCTAATTTTATCGTTCGAAAATCGAGAAGGGAAAATTATGAGAATAATTTAATTAATTTCCGAAGAATGCGATTACAGTAAAAAGATAACAAATGAAAAGCAGTCACGGATAAACTACAGATAACTATTACCATGTTATTCCTTTAAAAGAAACCTACGTTCCATTAAGAATACACAGTAATATTAGCATTATAATATCTAATAATATATCTTCATTTTTATTTTAGTAAAACTTCAAACTCGACTGTTCTTATTGCTGTCGCTGTTACTCCTTAGGCCTTAAATCTTTCATAAATAATCGGAGAAGGTGAATGTTCAGCCTATTAAGAGAAATAGTGAACTGAATCGAAGACAGTTCGAACTTGCTTCGCTATCATGAGTCGGTTCTTGTATTAGGCTGCCATAGAAGTGACCTTCGTAAATAGTTAACGATTGTTTGTGTTTGTTAGTAAGAAGAAAACAACACGTGAATATTTGTGAAATTTTTATAACCTGTCTCTAAAAGGCTAGCTAAAAAATGCGGGAGCCAATACAGCAATAAAAGTAAAAGTTTATAATGCACACAATCAAAATATTTTTTTTATAAAATTTACCAAATAAAGGAAAAAGTATAAAAATATTCTTAATTCTCCTGTTTCCTTCATGTGCAGATGTATAATTTATTAAGGAAATCGGGGGGGGGGGGGGATTAGAACAGATTAACAAATAATCATTTTACTATTTGGCCAGGATGCGTTGTATTTTCATTCGAAATCCCCAAAAGTAGTTTAATAAAATATGATAAACAGAAGTTTTCTGAATTCATGTTTTAAAAATTAAACTTATGATTATTATTTCCGTAACAAGACAACTGTTAAATTTGACTAGCATAAATATAATATTTTTGCATTAAAGTTCAGTTTGGATTACATCGGGCAAACTTATATACAAAAAAAAAAAATTGTGAGATTGTGCATGCCTTTCATTGCAATCTTTGAAAACTCCCCCTCCCTCCTTGTAAATGCATTTTAACTAATAAAGAGGATAAAATGCATAAGACCACTGAACACTGCTTGTTCGGATTCAAATTCAGGGGAACTAGAACATGAGCTTTTTCATGCTCTTCTTTGCCATATGTAATAGGTTTATTACATATAGCGATGGTATAAGGAACGCTTCCGAGAAGCGCGTTTCTCTCGGCGCTCGTTTGAACGGGAGGCTACTAGCTAAAACAGTTATGCTCGAAATTTGTTAGATGTAGTACGTACCCGAAATATTTTACGTGGCTGGGAAAAATATTTCATTTATAGCTTTGTCTTACGCAGATCTTCGCTAAAGAACCTTAAGTACCGGTCTTCGCGTAAGATATCCTGGAAGCAAAGATTTACGGAAATGTTTCGTTCGACGCGCAGTTGTGGGTAGCTAGCAGGTTTAATAGCGGTTTCAAGTTAATCTGGGCTAGTTTACCTTAGAAAGTCTATCCTTAGGTAAACTGGGACCACTTTGATTAAAATGCACAGAAACCGGTAGAAAGAAGGCAGCCAAAAAATGAATCTGTATTTGCGAATATCTTTTCTGTGCACGGTGACAATGGACGCTCACAGTACTATTTTTAAATTTCTCTACCTTCTCGTCGTTTTCGTAAAAAGGAAACCCAGTTTGTCTTGTTCTTAATGAAAAACGTAAATATGTAAATATGCTTTTTTTGTGTGTAATTATAATTTATATTTCATTATTTGTAATCGTGTATCAGTATTATGAATGACAGGGTAAGATTACAGGAAATTATAGTTCAGACCGGAAGCTGGAGTGTTGGATTGTATTGATATCTGCGAGTATTCAAAGAATTATATAAATTGTAAGGCAGTTGAGCATGAGGAATAAAAAAAGTATTCCTGTATCTGATAGATGAGTACCGAGTTTTTCTCTGATTAACAAAAGATGCTTAGATTTTCAATACTTTAAAATTTATATTCTTCAGACATCCAGTACGATGCACTTAAGAATTATTGCGCTGTGCTAAATTGTGATGGAAAACTACATCATAGAGAATGAGATGGTTTATGGTAACGAGTAGAAAAATCAAAATACTGTGTAAGGTAACTTTATCAAATAAATATGCATAGTACATTTGTTGCCAAACATAGTTCGCTTGTAAGTACGCCTACTAATCCTAACTGTACATCGGTATCGCAACCGAATGAGGGGATTTCGGAACCGACCAGTGGGCATTCAGTAGTACTTTCTGTGCCATGTTGAAAGAATTTAAAAGAAATACGTATGCATACTGCATACAGCGGACAGCTGGGAAACAAATACGAAATAAAATATAAACAACAGCTTTCAAAGAATCACCGTCATAATAGAAGTAATTTCGGTTGCGATACCTAATGTGCACGTAAGAAGTTATCTGTCCCTTTTCTGTCTGCCGGAAATAGGGTCAGTCTTAATTAATGTAGTCTAGTTCTACATTAATTAAGTTCGAAATCTGGTAACTTTTCATTGTTCTTTGAGCTCATCTAACTTCAAGATGCATATTTGGGAATGGTAGCTTATTTTTTTTGTACACCGAAATTGGTTCTTGTCGAGCGCTTCCGTGAGAAGGGCGGGACAAGAGGAAGTCGATACCTGTGGATGACTTGCTGAAGAAATCATTAAACCTTGGGAAGGTCCGAAGAAGTTAAGAAAAAGTTAGCCACGAATCTGACGGTTAGTGATTAAATTTTACCAACGGAAATCGCGAATCTCACGCTCTCCTGAGAACCCGTCTTTCCATCTCTATTTATTTGGTTCATTTTAATCTTATTATTTTTTCCTGTTCTGACTTGCGACTGTTATTTGATTTTTAGACTTCGAAGCTGAACGTGTGAAACGTGATTTTTAAATCAATTTCGTTTTTATCCTTTCAGCAGTAAGTTGTAATGTCTCTTTTCTGTCTTACTCATCACTGTTCTTGCCGAAGCGTATGATTTTAGTCAAGGTTGGGTTTTTTTTCGTTGCTTCCCATGCCATTCCACAATGGTACTTTTTTTTTCATTTTCTGTAAAAAAAATGTTGGACTCGTCATACATTCCTTTATTTGAAATTTTTTGTATCGCAGTTATTGCAATCAGAGCGTAACTATACCTTTTTACCCCTGGTACACCGATACAAAGCCGATTTTTAAGGCTTTATCGGTTTTTTAGGACTTAGCCATCCGGTAAGTAAAATAAAAATTTTCAATATGCAGCTGAAGTACTTCTGAAAGTGACAAATTCATCAATTCATTTTTCCTCTTTTTATCATCGCTGTTTTTTAGCATCTTTGTATCGCGATGGAACCAGTGAACGTAGTATAAATAGAGGGTTGAATCACGTGGAATTAATTCGTGCCCATGTCTAACGAATCCCACAGGACCAATGATAATATTCGTTAGCTATAGGTTGTTAAAAGAAGAAAGATTCAGTTAGACAAAGAATGTGCAATGAAACAAAAAACTTAATGTAGGAGCTGCGATATTTAATGTCACTCATTTTCACCGCAGGATAGCACATTTGTTGTGTACGATAAATAAAAGTGAGCACTGCTTAGTTAAATAAGTCAGTGTATTCATAAGCAGACCTGACTACTTTAACATACATCAAATGATTGCTGCCGACTCCCAGGTACACTTGACAATTCTTTCATTAAATCGGACATAGGTTTGCACATATCTGAATATTCTGATCGCATTCTAAACTTTTATGTTCTCTCATACACTTAAAGCACGTTAAGGAATTTCTGCACTTAGATGCCTAATAATTGTTTGATGAACGTTTAAGACAATGATCTAAGACAAAAAATCTATTTTCCACAGATTCGAGTTCAGTTTTAAGGATTTAGGAATTTCTTACGACATGCTGAGTTCGTTTCAATTACAAATGCCTTCCATCTTTAAATTTCTTCAACACGAATCTCACTTTTGTTTGATCCCATACTTCTCTTGACTCATCCATTTTAGGATTCTGGTCTTTCAGCACATTAATTTATTCGATCTCACTGACATTATATGGAACATTTTTTAGAAGAAGCATTGAATTTCTACCTTAAAAAGTTAAATTTGGTTTATTCAATAAAGCTTCTTGAAACCGTTTCTTATCTTCTTCTCAGGAGCACTTAAGAAGCGACTTACTACTTACACATTTCGAAAGAATTTCATTTCTGACACCGGTCTTTGCTTTTCCTGGATCGACTTCAACATTTTTTATCTTTTAACCTCTTCAGCTGAGCAGCTAGAGTCGGATGATTCAACAACAATATTTAATTCAGAAGTTTAGCTTTCAAAATAGCTAACAGTCTCGGAGTAAAGTTTTCTACAACTATGATCTAAATACGGTTTGACAAGCCTGGTGACGATTTCCAACCTTAAAGTTTTTCAGATTTCTTCACAATTAAAAGATTAAATTCACTGAGAGCATTCTTTGATTCCTCCCTCACCTGAACCTTTAGATTGCTTTTCGCATTTAATGTAATGTCCAGTGATTTACAACAGTTCTCAAGCGCGTTGTAAAAAGCATTATCGTCAGCTGCCGTCATGCCGGCAGCGTCGCCGATAATTTAAGCTTAAATAATGTTTACTGTTTTCCTTTACATAGCATAAAAAAGGCACACGTACCTTAAAAGCTGGGCCCACTCAAGGCAGTGAACCTAATTTCAATTGAAACATAATAAAAATACCTAAATTACACAAAATATAAATGCAAATAAATAACTGTAACAAGAAACAAAAGCACAGCGCAATTACGCCAACGTCCTCTCTGCAAATTACTGTATAGTTGAGAATTTAATTATTTTCCTCTGTATCGTTTCGTTGCAAAGTTAGATTTGATAACTTTCTTAATTTTTTAAGGGATGTTGGAATCAAATTCCAACGTTGCCCATTTTATTCATTCGAAAATGACAGAAGTGTATATGGACGAGACAGAGTCAGTTATCCATTACAGTGCCGCATCAAAAAAACTTGCCGCCACCATTATGGAAATCAGCCGCTGTTCAAAAAGCTAGAAATCTACATAATGGTGCATCGCCGTAAAAGTGTCTACATCTTTATAAAGATCAGTATCTAACTTGTAGGAAGAAGCCATCTTATAAAGATGCGGGGACATCGCTATGCAAGTAGGATTTAAATTTGCTACTATGATTAAGAAAGCGAATGAAAATTCAGCTAGCATAGTGGTGGCCAGTCATAAAGGAAAGCTTCCAAATGGTAGGAAGGTTGCTTTTTACAAATTAGAAACTGATCTTCATAAGTGTACGAACACCTTTGTCTTTTCCAACAATGGTCAACTTGCTCGCAAGGTACTGGGCCATTTACCATGGAGAACCGTTATGAAAGCGTCTCCTAAGGACTTTTCGAACCTTGTGTAGGTTACGGTGTAATCTGCCTAGAACATAACTTGCGGATGCTGGGTACAGTATTGAATTTAGTCTTTCACATTGAAAAACCTATCGTACGATGTAACGTCTCCTTGCTCTAAAGAACACTTGGTTACCCACCCTCAAAGAAAAGATACAGAACTCTTCTTCTTGCCTCGGCCAGAAGAGGGGAGCGGACTGCCCCCCTGGTCGCAAATGGGAGTAAAGTGAGATTGCTATGTGAAAGAGCAGAGAGCGGAGCGCTCTACTGTAGCGAAAATGTTTTTTATTTCTTCTAAAATGTAATCTGTACATAGTTGTATAGTAAATATTTAACCTAGAAAAGGTGCTGTTATTTAAAGAAGATACGACTATGGTGCAACGAAAATGGCGGTTTTACACAGAACGGGAAACATTTTGCATATAGTTTTTTATTAGCAATTTTATCGTTATATCGTTACCGAAGAAATGTGGAATATGCTGAATAAATTTTATTAAAAAAAAATGCCACGATGAACTAAATCGGAGCTACATTCTAAAATAGCGAAGAGGTATGAAAGAAGAGAAACTGTGCTAAAGATGTGATTATTTGTGGCATCAACTGCTGCGTCAGTTTTAAATGGGTGTGAACGTTTTGTCGCTGTGTGCCAAAGAAGTGATGCATCTTCTTTCGGGGCTAAAGAAAGAAACTATTTAAGGGGAGTCGTAAATCAGCGGGAAACATCGGCATCTCGCAGCGCTCGAGCAAAAACGTTGACTTGCGACTGTTAATAATTCGTAAAAATATATCCTCTTCCCTCCGCTTTATCTAAAGTGCCATAAAAAAAAGCAAAATAGGTCTGAGAAGAGTATATGTATATTGGGGACGCCTTCACAATGGTCCCCTGATAGATTTTCCAGCATTTTAGTGCGAATCAGCTACTGTTCGAAAAGGAAGCTTCATAAGTATACTTTAACATAAAAGGTCCAGAACTTTTTAAGTTTTCTAACTTGTAAAAAGCAAATTTAGACTATCGCAGATTTTTTATTGCTTCGATTTCGATGTTTTGAATAACACTGTATTGTTTCTATTGAATCTGAATTCTCTCCCTTTTCTCGACATACTGATAATTTGCAAGAAATATCATTTCAGCTCTACTTTCTTACCATAAAACATCTTTTGTTTGCTTCCGCATAAGAAATTATGTCACGCTGAAAAAAAAAAAAAAAAACACGCTTTTTACTCTTATATCTAGTATTATGTTGCGAAAATTTGTTCTTCTGAACCTTTGCTTTCTACGAAATTCATTTTTTTTTAACTTGTTGCCATCAGCAGAGCATTTTCATTTACGAGCATTCAAAAGACATTTAAAATATGCTTCTTTTTCCATTATACAAGATACATTAAAAAATGATCCCAACAACCTTTTTATCACACCAGTTCATCCTTTTATGTTTCGTTATTGGATTTCAAAAAACCCAACTGTAGTTGGAACCCAACTTGGGGAATTCATAACATGTCATATCAATGTGGTTATTGACATATTTGTGCCAAATTAAAACAAGTATTAAAATTTAGCATCAAAGACCACAAATCCTATGTTCGAAAGGGATATATATAAAAATTTTCGATAGTTAACACTTTTCAGGTTGGTTATCCGCAAAGTTTCTTCAAATGGCGAACCGGATTTCTTTTGAAGTTTTTCCTGTCTTCTCTAGTCAATATTAATTCCAATCCAGTTATTCCCAGTGTTTTCAAAATATTATTATTTACAACTTTTCACGTTTTATAACTATTTTCTATAACAGAGGAACTACGTTCTTTTCGCTCTGCATTGTTCATTGAGTTCCACACAAAATGGTTGCTGATCTTCACGTCTTTGCAAAAATGTTTTTGTTTTTTAAAAAAAGTGTTGACTTAGTTAAGTTTATTTAATTATGGGAAAGCAGCTACCTTCTACCTAAGGTGAAGGATGCCTTCGTGGAAGACTTTCTAAGGGAAACTGGCTCGTATGCTCGTTACACGTGGTTAAAACCAAGAAAACGTCCCTGCAACGAGCCCGTTCGCAGGATTCGAACCTGGACCGAACTACCAATGTTCAGCGACGGTACCGTTCGGCCGCAAATGGGCCTTTAAGTAGGTGCAGGTCCTAGTCAGTAGCTTTGCAGACTTCTCAACATAGCCACTATTTTATTCTGACACAGAATACGCATTTCTGAATCATTAATCGATGCTAATTATGTCGAATTGCTCGGCGGCACTGGGATATGAGCAGTAAATGTTAACAGGTACAAGAACCAATTTTGAAACTGTAAACACTTTTCTTTGAACTATTAATGAGTACCATCCAGTCTGTCCCTTGACTCCGGTTTTAATAACAAAAACTGGCTACAAATACTGCTTGGTTTGCCATCAAGATCAGAAGTTACCTTGGCTGTGTACAAGAGTACACGTGAAGTACTGTATTTACAATACTAATGATGTCTTATATTGTATTTACTACAGTGATGCACTGCATTGTAATTCATGAAGCATTATATTTGCTATTCGGATGCATGCTGCTTGCTGATTTAATGTATTGCTACTTAGTCATACTTGAAAAGAGTTCCTTGCACTTTTGGAAAATTTTAGAGATTATTTTAGATTTAACTTAAACCAAACTTATCAACAATTATTATTTTGAGAGATGTATTTGGATATAATCAAGTTCCTCTCCCCCCAAAAAAAGATTAGAATATAGTTATTAAATTTATTGACAGTTATCAGCGAGATGAGACTGAAAAAGAGCTTTTCGAAAATGTAGACTTTCTTTTGTAGAGCCTTCTTGCAGTTCCCTCCTCCTTTTTTTTTTACCTTATGGGGCCTCAAGCTACTTGGACTTCCCATTATAATCTCCCCGCTGTTTTTCCATCTGCATTTTTTTATTTTTTTAATTCATTATTTTTTTAAGCAGCCTTCAATTCTGCTGTTTCGCGTTTTTTTCTCAGACATCTGTTTGGGGGTGTTAAAGACAAAACAGAGTTGTTTGTCTCTTCAGGGACCCCATATAAGGGGGGCATGATATTACTGCGAGGAAATTCACTCTCCGCCCATCATACATCATCACGCTTGTGGGGAACGCTGGGGAGTAAGAAACACTACATTTGTAAATTATCTTTAAGTTTGGTTCAAAACTGAAGATACTTTAATCGAAATCACATGATGGATTCTATTTGTAGACACAAATTTGTGAGAATAATTATAACACTTTTCTTGAAATGTAAAGTTTTTTTTTTCCCCTGAACAGAGCATAAATCGTTTTCCAAAAGGTCGTTCGCGCATTATAATAATAATGATTTTCGTAATTCATTCTTATTCATAAAGTGCTATTTCTTTCGGGGAATTTGCTTCTGTCTGACAGGTTTGATTCTCGGATGTAGCTATATAGCTCGAAATTTCCAAGAAAGTTAACTTTTTTTCGCATTGTCATGTCGATTTTATCTCACTCCACTTGGCTGTATTTCAAGAGTCCCTTCAATGCTTTTGAATGCCGTTTCTACGATTCATTTTAACAAACCGAAATTTCATACGAGAAGATTCAGGTGATTTTACAGGTATTTCATTAAACGCGATACGTTTTATCCCTGTTTTTGGTTCTTTCTTTTGCTAAATAAGCAGCAGTTGATTTAGACGTATAACTAGAGAATGCGATTTTGAGGCTATTTTTTACGCTCAGCTAAACGCTTTTCCCCCCTTTCAAATTTAACCCTTCTTTGAAATGCAATAACGTCGATTTTTACACTGCTTTACTATATACTGATACGAATATATATCATATTTTAGCGATACTACAAAAAAAAATAGAGTTACCGGTTCTATGAAAAGTTAATTTTAAGAATTCCATAAAGAGTTGCAATTTTAAAGATTTCATAAAAAATTTATTTTTAGGAATTTTACAAAAAAATTTCAATTTTAGAAATTCCAGTATTTTTATGAGTTCCATAAAAAAATAGTTTTATAGGTATTCGGATTCCGTAAAAAATTGGCTTTAGGAATCTCATAAAAAGTACAGCTTTAAATGGTTCGACAAAAAATTAATTTCAGGGATTCTATAAAAAAATATAAACTTACTGATTCTACAAAAAATTATGATTTAAGGCAAGGGTGAATAGAAATGGTCTAATCGGCGTGGGCTACTGGGAAGAAGATAATGGCACTACTTTCGAATTACACGTCGTTCGCCAGTACGCAAAGGCTCTATGGCATAAAGGCACAAATATGCCGACACCCTTATAAAATTCGATATTGTAAAGAAAACATCTCTCATCAGGGCTGCCAAGACACTCATGTGAAGATCTTATATGTTGGCGAACCGTTGCCTACTTGCATTAAAAATAACGGCATCTTTATAACTTCATATGAAATCCTCAGAGCGGTAGGATATAAAAATTCTTTACTTTTATACAATGGCGTAAGCAATTAGATCTAGAAATAATGAATCTGCGACGAGCTAACGATGGCGATTTAAGAAGTTGAGTTTAATACGGTTGCCATTAATTTATCTTTCGAATTTCTAGAATGTCATTAATTTTTTTTCACCGCATGAGTTTATAGTATTTTTCTGCTTGAATCCTACAATTATGATTAGTGTTCCGTTTTTTAAAACTATAGATAGTTCAAATTCGCTGAAACAACCTTGAGATACTTGCTAACAAAACAGCATCACAGGCAATAATGCCTCGGAAAATTTCGCAATTCCATCTAGTAACTCTAACAGCCCTATCCGTTCCTGGCTTAAAGGATTCTCTGAATCAACAAAGTTTTAAGGCCTAACCTGAATATATCCGTAGACCTAACCTGAATCTAACCTAACCTAACCTGAATATATCCGTAGGCGGAGGGCTAATAAATTGTTCTTGAATTCATTATCTTCAGGCTTTACGGAAGGAAGTAATACAGTCGAAGAGCAGACTAGCTCTTTTCATTGATCCAAAAATGGAACAACAAGATATTTTATCCTAGCGTGCTTTGTGTCATTTGCTCGAAATCGTGAGGTGCGCCGATAAACATAGCTTGTTAAGTGGGCGAAACTTAGCTCCTCAACTTACTTGAAAGGAATGAGTGTACTTAACCTTTAGACTTTTTCCAACACTTTGGGTGTGACTAAGAGCTATAGACTGTGCTTGAACCTAAAGGTAACTATACTGGGAGCAAAGATATTTTAAATCTTAAGAAAAGTTACACAGTTTGTGCAGTTATGTATTCTATAAAAATGTTTTAATAATTGAAAAAGAATGCTTGTTATTTTAAGTCAGTGTGCCACAGACATACTAGATGGTGCAAATAAGACTCTCTGTGCTTCTGTTTAGAAATCATTTCCGTTGTTTGTCGATTTGTTCTATCAGTGTAGCAAGCTATGCATTTCTGTCAGTTGTGTCCATTTTGGAACGTCAATAAAAGTTCAAACTTGATATTATTATTGTTTGGTTTTTGAAGTCGAAAGAGCGCAAACATTATTTTGTCACATCTTGTGTATACGTATTTCTTATGCTGCAATAAAATCAGGATGATTGTTGTTTTCTTTGTGTTTCGAAAAAACGGTTCGGAAGCTATTTAGATTAGAATATTACTATTGGGAAGTACTGAAAGTGTTGAATCAAATTGTTAGTATCGACGCATGAGTTAAATGTGTTATGTCTTCTTTTGATATGTAATCTTGTAATCGCTTTCATTTAAAAAAATGTTTTGGCTAATTAGAATATTAAATTACAAGTATTGAATTTGGTTCCGCAGCACCCTCTACTAAAAATGGACATGAAGTACATCAAAGCCTTGTTTTTGTTGCTTGAGATTTCTGCGCAATCGGATTTCTGAGGTATCTTGGAAAGAAATCCCTATAGAGAAAGATATCATCACAATCATAAACAATTAGCTTCTATTCTGAAGAAGGTGGATGACATCGTGTTTATTTATTTCCCGGAATGAAAATAATGAGAAACGAAATAAACAAAAATATCGCTATCAAGCAAAGCCTTTTTTGGGAGTAGTTATCTTTTCCCTCATCTCTTTCGCTTCTTTGTAAATATTGTTCGCTGAAAGCGGTTTTGAGAACTTTCAATACGTACCTTTCGTGTTTCTTAAAAATTGCTATTTTAAATTGGTTCTGAGTTAGTTCGAAAATAATCTAGATGTCTTGAGATTTCAATAATGCCCTGGTAAATAAATGCTATTCTTTCAGCTCATTCATTTCCTTACTTTTCCTTAAATCGTTACCTGTTACCATATTCTTCGTTCTGGTCCAGCGCTCAATATTGCGCCTGTCGTTGCATGGGCCTTGAGCCCCATACATAGTTGAGCCAATACCGTCCCAGTTTTGATGGAGACCGGGAGATGGGACTGTCTACTATCCATCTTCCCTTACGACCAAACCACTCGAGAGAACATTCGGCTCGCCATGTATTTTGAGTGCTCGTTCATGCCGCTCAGACACTGTACGCTTACAAATATCAATGCCTTCTCCGGAATTCGAACCCAAACCCAATGAATAATACAGCCGCAAGAAGCACTAACCACTCTTCC
>KK114744.1:66949-82963 GCA_000611955.2 Stegodyphus mimosarum
AGCGCGGCGTATATAAAACTAGATTTACGAGCCAGATCTCTCATTTTGACGGATTTCGGACTTATTGAGCAAAATTACAGAAATCATTTTTTTATAGTTTTCTAATTCATATCGAGAATTATCGATGTAATGAAACGAATATATACCCAAATTTATTCCCTCTTCAGCCCTTTTAATTTCAGGTTTTTGTATGATATATTCGTATCTCTCATGAATACCCATCAAAGTGGTGGGTAAACTTTTCATAATGAATTGAATTAAACCGGATTTTTATGAATTTTTTTTCTCGACAAATATAATAATAGTCAAAACCTAGGTAATAAATAAAAATCATAATTCAACGGAAATACTTTTTGATTACTTCAAACCATAAACAATGCACCGCGGCTTGCAGAGCAAGGGATACGTCACGTTTATCAACGGATCTACCAATCGTATGTTCCTTAAGCGTATACATAAAGCTTTAGGCTCTAGACTAGGAACCATCTGCAGTCGCTGGGTTCCAGTCAATGTGCATCGAAACGCTTTAGAAAAAGTTCGCTTATGCGAGTAGAGACGATCGAGAATATTAGATTATTATAAGCAGTACCATTATGGAATTAGAGGAAAGTACTAGTTGACGAAATACCCTTCTTAGTCATCAAGAGTAATCCAAGAAGAGGTACTGAATTCCTAGAGAGAATAGTTAGTATTAGATTGCTTTGGTATTAGCGAAGATTGCTCTGCGAAGTTTTTTAACACTAAAATTATCGTAACTTTTTTTACAGCGTTAAAAAAACAACTACTAACTCCTCAAATTGATAGTTATTGGTAAATTTAGTGTTAAGATTGTAAATAATTTTAAATAAAATTAATCGTTTTTTAAGAAAATACGGGTTTTTCTATATCCGTCACTCTGACGGGTGTTCGTAAACCTAGTGTTTAAGCATTGTACAATAAAACGCAAACGTTCTAACCAGTTTCTACACGTAAGTTTGAACTCAAGTGAAATCGTTCAAGTTCTGGTGCAAATATTGTTCTTTCAATGCCATATATAACTTAATTTCTTCATTTCTAATAACGTTTATTTTTCCATTATTTACAGTGCGTTCTTTTTATGTTGATTACTGATTAATTTGAATTTTACGCTTCATACACTCACGTTTGTGAAAATTGCAACACCAAGAAGGAATCGTCATAATTGAATGCAATTTAATACACAGTTGAGTGGTAGTGGTACAAATAAATGATTAAATGTTCAAAGCAAACAAACAAGAACAAGAGATCAGAATCAGTATTTTGTGTGGCCACCACGCGCCGCAATAAGTGCTGCTACACGACGTGGCATGGAGTCAAACAAAGTTTGAATGTCTGACTGAGGAAGAGCATTCCATATCGTTTGTACGCGTACCCAAAGTTCGTCTGCAGACGCAACAGGACGAGGATCACGAGCAAGACGCCGACCAATGACATCCCACACATGTTCAATTGGCGACATATCCGGGGAACACGCAGGCCAAGGAAGAAGCTGTACCTGCTGCGCTGCAAAGAAGGATTTAACAATCCGAGCAGTATGAGGGCGGGCATTGTCCTGTTGAAATACAGCGCCTGGCAAGCTTTGAAGGAAGGGAACAGCTTCGGGCTGTAGAACTTCACGGATATACCGGTTGCTGTTCAGATTGCCCACAATTCGTAGCAATTGAGATCGTCTATGATATGCTATGGCGCCCCAGACCATAACTCCGGGTGTTCGTCCACTGTGGCGTTCGATAATGCACTCCGGAAGGTGGCGTTCACCGGCATAGCGTCTGACACGAATGCGGCCATCATGGTACCACAAATTAAAGCGGGATTCGTCAGAAAACACGACATGCTGCCAATCAGCACGCCAGTCTCTATGCTGATTGGCCCATTGTAGCCGCAGGCGGCGATGGTCGTGCGTTAGGGGGATCCTGTATAAAGGAGTCCGTGCGCGCAGTCCACACTGCAGCAGACGTCTACGAATTGATGAAGCACACAATGAAACACCTGTAGCTATTGACCACAGTGCTGCCAATTGTCTAGAGGAAGCTGTACGGTCCGTCCGCGCCATGCGGACCAGGTGTCTATCATCGCGAGCTGACGTCACATTTCGGGGTCCACTCCCGGATTTCCGAGTTGTCCGACACTCGTCCGTCCACTGCTTCCAAACGCGCATCACTGTGCTGCTGTTACGCTGCACACGAGAGGCTACTGCACGATACGACAATCCAGCTTCACGAAGGCCGATGATTCTCCCTCGTTCAAACTCTGTAAGTTGTTCAAATCTCGCTCTCTTTCGTCGACGAGGCATAAGTACAGATTGAGTTAACGTTTACCACTAGCAGATAACCACCGATAACCATACACGCCTCGCTACAGCCGTCTATTTATTCGGATCCATCAGCCGTTCAGAGGGCGCTGCTCAGCATACGCATGCGCTACGGATTTGCAATTCTAATCATTTGCATATCATGCGCTACTTTGCATTTCCTGAAAATTTCAGCTCACTCGCGTAAGTCCTTCATGGTGTTGCAATTTTCACAAACGTGAGTGAATTAAACGACTCGAAACTGCAGGTAAATGTTAACAATATTTTTCTACGAATTATAATATGGGTTATTACTCTTTCCTTCTACCACTTGTTTGTTTAATTGTTCTCCAATAAACGTGATTTTAAGTCAGCCGTGAACATTGTCCTTTGTATTACCTCTATAAATCGGGGAGCTGATTCAAGTTATTTGTAAATATAAATAATTCTTGATTGTCTTGCTACCTATTCTGATTTTAAACAGAGGATGATCAGGGAAAGGGCGAATCGTCACTAAATTGGTGTATTCCAAGGTACAGTACAGGAGGGTTAAACAGCTGTTTACACTAAATAAAATTTATTTCAACTGTATAATTTGAATTTGCGTAACATAACCATTATTTACTTATTACAGTATTACTTATACTACTTATATTACTTATATTATTACTTATATTACTTATATTATTACTTATATTACTTATATTATTACTTCTATTACTTATTACATTATTACTTATATTGCATTATGAACACTGTTGTGCTGGTAAGTAATTCACATATCCAGCTGGTAAGTAGACGACCCGTGATTCGAATGTGGATGAGGGCACATATTATTTGTCACCTTTCTTACTTTTATTGAATTTAAGATATGGAAAAGCTTAACAGTCTGTACAATAGCGCCCGAACTAAAATTTGTAGATGATAATGTGTCTCCACCTAGATTTGATCGTATAGGTCTCGTCCTTCTATCCAGTCGTCCTTAACTTGGGCAGACTATAAAGAATTATTTTACAGGGTTATTCAAAAAGAAAGAACAGATTTCAAACATTTATTTCTTCCAAACTACAAAAGACAGAAACATGATTCTAACGTTAATAGATAGAGAAAAGTTTACAATTATAGTATGCAATCAATATGAGACCGTGTGTTACACGACAAATGTCAAAACGGTGGCTCATTTCTTGCCACACACGAATCAGCTGGTCTTTGGTCGTCGATAAAGTTGATCTTCTGCTCCTCCTCTTCCAATCCAACGTCCTGGAATGGTGTTATTCAAGTAACGTCGAACGTGTCGAGAGGAATGAGACGGGGCACCATCTTGCACGAAGATGAAGTCATCTGAATCATCTTCAATTTGGGGAAATAACCAGTTTTGAAGCATATCTAAACCATGATTTGAACGTTCACCGTACTAATAATAAATTGTACACTTTTCTCTATCCATTAACGTTAGAAACATGTTTCTATCTTTTGTAGTTTGGAAGAAATATATGTTTGCAATCTGCTCTTTCTTTTTGAATAGCCCTGTATATCCCCGCAAGTGCGGGCGTGGTTTTAACAAAAAACACAAAGTGGAAGATCCATGTTCGAGTTTTGACTAGAGCATTGCTGATTTTTCATGTTTTCTCGTCCGAAAAGTTTTATAATCTATACAAGAGTTCCTCGAATTCCTTAGATTTAAGAACTATTGCAAACCGCATATTCCTTCATAGCAAGTGGTAACTCTTAAAAGATGGACTCGAACCATTATTGAATTTAAAATATTGATCTCAGAAGTTGCTAAATTATCTCATTAAATCCGATTTATTTTAGGTAATTGTTTTAATACAATGAACACTTTTCCCCTTCTTTTCAAGTAGAATATTATTTATATCATCATGAAGGACGACTATTTTCTTTTATCAAGTCTGGAATGTATTCCTGCCTTTATCGGTTCTGCAGTTGCATTTATTTAAAACGTGTTCTCATAATCAGTAAAATTTAAAATTTAAAATTGTACAGTCTTTCAATTAAAGGAAAGAATTCAACAGAATCTTACTGGATCATTACAAACTCGTTTAAAATACATAAATGTTTCATTTTACTTTATTAGGAATTTATTCGTTCAATTATCTGAAATTTGTTCTAGCAGCAAAATTTCTGCGACGTTATTACATTTGTAAAACAAAGAGCTTTTTATGCTATTGATTGAGAGGTTTTTATGATATTAAAATGTGTAATATCATAAAAACCTCATGCATTGCAAAGTGTACTTTTCTCTAATGATTTATTTTGACACATTATTTTTTTTTCTTTCGCCTTTCATTCTGGGAGGGCTTTAAACTCATTCCCAAAAAGCAAAAGTCCAATAATTAATTTCCAAATTGCTTTGTTAGATGGAAGAAAGTAGCTAATGGCAATATTAAGACTAATATGTAGCAGATATATTGATTTGCCTAATGTAATCAATATATAGATTCTTAGAAGACTTTAAAGTGTCCTAACATAACTGCCATTTATTGTCCTGAGAGAATGTACTAAATATTGTTAGAATAAGGAGTTTGAGCAGTTTAGCACCAAATTAAAGTTCCTCTTTCTTTCTTCCTTTTCCAATGTATGTTAATCGTCGATAGTTTTGTTATTGAGTGCCCAATGTTAAGATTTTCTGCATTATTACCGACAGTTTTGGACCTGAAAATGAGAAGTACACACACTTCTCAAAGAAAAAATGGCAAAGATTCATACGGATTCCTATTTAGAATTCTTTGCTTTACTGGGCTTATAGAAGAAGCAGTTCCTAGCAGACGATCACAGGTAGCTGCCTTTCTGTTCAGAATTTGCATTCTTGTTATTTCTGTTGACATCACGATACGTACTATTATAATTCTTATTGACGATCCTAACAGCTGGCAAACTTTAGTAGCTTATTTTAGTAGGCATATAACGACAGTCGTCATTTATTTCATACTGTATTATAAGCGTGAACAACTACTGGATTTACTGAATGACTATGCCTATGTTTCAAAGCCTCGTGAGAAAAAAATAGTTACTTCATTCATATGCACTGTTATTGGCATGTTCATTATAGAGATTTTTGTACATACGATAATGCTTGATGATAAAACATTTCTTTTCTTTATGTACGGATATACGTTTAAAAGCAAAACATTACAAAAAGTTTCATTCTTTTTCAAATATTTTCTCTACCTTCTCATACATCCCACTTTTCTTAATGTAGTTACTGTCATGTACTGCTTATTATGTCATTGTGGTGCTGAATCTGTTGAACTTCTTGCTCGTGACTTAGAGAAGCGTAACTTCTTGACATTTTCACCGCAAGAACAAATTGAAATTTTCAGAATTCATGACCAGAATTTGCATAAACTGAAAAAGATTCAACGTGTATTTGCACAAGCAGCATTTTTCCTCTGTGCTGTGCTCTCCGTTTCTTGTTTTGGCATATTGGCAGTATATTTGGTGAACACCTGGGAAGTACAGACAGTACCTTTGATCATGGAAGACAGCTTTATTTTCTTAAGTTCCTCAACATCTTTAATTTTTGTAATCCTGTTTGCAGGCCAAGTTCCCATAGCGTTAGATCGTCTGAGAGATATTTTCACCAAGATGAGTGACAACAGACTGTGCATCGGTTTGGAAAATAACAGAGTAGCAAAAGAGCTTATAAACAGACCTAGTTTCGTGTTATCGGGCTGGGAAATTATCGAGTTCAGAAGAAGTTCTGTCTTAGGTCTTACTGGAGCAATACTCGCTTATAGTCTCCTCATTATAAATCTAAAGATAAGGGACTAATATAGTAAAATTTTGTGTCTCTTCGCGATATTTTTCAGCTTCATTTTTTCTCTGTTATTTTTCTGTACGTTATTTCTGTCGTTTATAACTACACTCATGTCCATAAATTAAGGATAATTCGGAGTCACGCGGAAATCGAACTCTAAAATAAATATATCACCTGTAAAATCACTACACATATATTCAAGAATCATATGCAAATTTCAGGAAGTAACCAGATGACTCCGATGGTACATCACAATGACGAGAGTGTAAGAGAGTGATATATAAGGAATACAGGCAAAGAAGTAAAATTGTTCGCAGGCGCTTTATAAGCATTTCAGTGCAATAACCGAATAGTTATGACACAAAGGACGCATTTGGATGATTTTTTTACGTGGTAGAATTATCGGCCGTCTGGAATGTGGGCTCGTTGGGCGTACCCAACTGGAAGTATCAGACGAACTTGGAATTGCCCAGAGTGTCATCTCCAGGCTTTGGCAACAATTCCAAGATGATGGTAATGTGAGTAGACGTTACAGCACAGGTCGCCCAGAGTTACAACGCCGAATGAGGACCGGTATTTGGCAGTTACTACCAAAAGAAACAGGCGGAGCACAGCCTCAGACCTGTCTCGTCAGCTCTCTTCAGCCACTGGTACGACGATTTCAAGGCAGACCGTGTACAGACGCTTAGGGCAGATTGGTCTATATGTTCGTAGACCTGTCAGATGCGTTCCACTTACTGCAACTCATTGTCGCCTGCGGTAGAGAGCATGCATTGTGGACACCGGAACAGTGGACTTGTGTGATGTTTTCCGACGAGTGCAGGTTTAGCTTGCAGTCTGATTCTCGCCGGACTTTCATATGAAGAGCTCCAGGTACCCGTTACCACCAAGAAAACATTGAACGACACCGTTACGGTGGTGCAGGAGTGCTCGTTTGGGGTGGAATTATTCTGGGTTCCAGAACTGACCTGCATGTTCAAATTGGAACCATGACAAGCCAGATCTATCGGGACGTCATTCTGGAACAACATGTACTTTTGTTTCGGGGCATCATGGGCGCACAATTTGCGTTTATGGATGACAACGCCCGTCCTCATCGTATAAACATTGTAAGCGAATGCCTTCAGTCGGAGGATATCACCCGTATGGACTGGCCAACATTCTCACCGGACTTGAATCCAGAGAGCACGTGTGGGACGTGCTTGGCCGACGAGTTGCAGCCCGTCAACCTCCTCCTGCATGCCTACCGGAACTTCGGAGAGCATTGCTTTTTGAGTGGTGTAATATCCCCCAAGATCAGATCGATAATTTGATACTCAGCATGCCTAGGCGTTGTACGGACTGTATTGCATCGTCTGGGAGACATACAATGTGTTAACAATCATACCAACCATGTAATATTGGTTTTTTGTAAATAGGTTTTTTTTTTTTGTAATTTGCTCCAGGGAGAAAAAATTGTTAATTTTTTTAATAATATCAAAGCTATAGCATCTTTTTTTGCTCTTTACCTTTTGTTTAATAAATAAGCTTTACAAATAAGTGAAATTTGTTTTGTTTCTAACTCTTCCTTTGCCTGATTTTGCATTATCCTTAATTTATGGACATGAGTGTATTTTTGTCAAAATTTTCAATACGTTTTTAAGTCAATTTATAATAAATAGCATTATTCTGAATACTGAAGCAGTTTGAATAAGTAAACTTCATTTGTTAACTTAGAAACAACATCTATACTTTTGTGCGTTTAATATAGAATAATAATAACTTATTATAAACTCATGGATGAAAAGCATTACATGTTTAGATAAATTAGAAAAGTTGGAACTACTACTTAATTATAATTTTTTGCAAAGTTTTAAAAATCATCTTAACCTTCGAGAACTATTTCGCTTTAGAAAATTCCAAAAAATGTTTATGAAACATCCAACAGTTAAGCAAACATGTATGGAGTTAATTTAGTGAAATTAAACGTGTCAGATATAGTATACTCATTTCATTTATTTCTGCTTAAATGGAAGTCTGTATTTTCGAACAGGTGAAAATTTGCCTATTTATTTCATTTTTAATTATTTATTTGTAATAAATTAAGAATGAATCTTCCATTAAGGTCACCAACGTTTCAGCTAATTTTGCTTTCTGAGGAGGTAATGTTTTTACAGAAGCAATGTTCAACAGCAAAGTTTATTTATGCTTTTAGAAAAATACAGACCTTTTTTTAGAGATAAAGTCTTTGAGAGGTAACAATGGTTCGTGAGGAGGGTTCATGTAATTGCGTCGACTATAATTTAGCTATTTGGGATTATTTTGTGCAGTGATTCCTATACTCATTGTAAGTATTTATAAAAATTCCGACTTTAATCCAACCATTTTATATGCTGCCTGTTGGTTATTCTGATGGATTTGGGAACAAATGCGTATTAAAATTACTATAAGATTAGTTTAAAATTTAAATTACTAAAGGTTTTTTAAAAAAGTGTATCGTAGCGTGATATGTTTCAGATTAATATTTCAGCTATAAAACTTTTGATATAAACCTTTTTTTTTTCTTTTCATTTAACAAGCCAAAATATCGACTGCGTATATCACGAACGACCATGGATCGTAAGCGGTATACTATATTACTTTATCCTCGGATCTACGACAGAGCTAGAGACAATCAACTCTCATATTGTGGTAACTGTGACTATAATTTTTGATTGACTCAGAGCATTTTAACAACATCTTGCTGATTTGGTTTAGTGGCACTTGTGCACAAATCGAAAAGCAGGAACACTTACGCACAAGAAACATTCATTGCTAGGTGGGTAATAGTACACTGTATAACAAAAAAATCGACGCACCAGGAAGTAGTCATCCGATTGCATTGAAATTTCGTATGCGTAAATGTTTTGACCAAATATGCAAATGATTAAAATTTGGTGTCCAATGAATGAATAGTGGGATCTCCAGCGCGTCGAAACTGCGCATCCAGCAGATGTATATAAAGAGCTGTTCTTGAACGTTGTTAAAAATCTCTGTTGCATTGCGATTTGGGATACCTTTCGACGACTGAAAAATGCTTCGCCGCACGATTCCAGCTCATTACGAGCAACTGTCAGAGTTTGAAAGAGACAGGTTGGGCAAATGGGAAAATCTCTCGTCATATTAATCGAAGCGATGCGCCGATTAGAAGATGCTGGTAAGAATGGATGGCCAGTGGCAGATTTCAGCATTATGATGGTTAGCAGTCGACCTAGGGCCCCAAAGAACGGAGTGATTATCAGATCAGCTGGTCACAGCGTTTAGTTCATCGCTATCAACCATCAGACTTGCGACCTGCACTCGTGTGTCCACCATGACTATTCACAGACGGCTGATAGAGCGAAATCTACGCTCGTACTGACCATTACGCCACGTGCCACATCACGCCTGCACATTTTCGAGCCCGATTACAGTGGTGCTTGGCTCTATCAAGTTGGAATCATGCTGACTGGGTACGTATAGTCTTTAGCGACGAATCTCTGCTTTCAACTGTGTCGTGACGATCATCGAAGACGTGTCTGGAGACGCCCAGAGCAACGTGCCAATCCTGCTTTCACTATTGCACGCCACGCAGGCCCTCAACCAAGAGTTATGCTCTGGGGTGCCATTACCCTTGATAGTCGGACCGCTTTGGTCGTCATTAGAGGCACACTTACAGCACAACGGTACGTCGACGACATTCTGAGGCCTGTTCTGCTACCGTTCATTTTGCAGTATCCTGGCCTTATTTTTCAGCAAAGTAATGCCAGACCACATACGGCACGTGTTGCTATGAACTGTCTTACAGCTTGTCAAACACTTCTTTTCCCAACCAGATCGCCAGATCTCTCTCCAATCGAGCATGTCTGAGATATGATGGAAAAGCGATTGCATCTACCAGAAATGTTGGTGACCTAGGCCGACAGTTGCAGCAAATTTGGCAAGAAACACCGCAGGAGACCATGTGGGAGCTTTATTAGTCTATGCCACGCCGTGTGGCGGCTTGCATCCGGACTAAAGGTGGATCAACACCTTATTGAGCTCTTTACTTTCTAACTATGTAACTCTGAAATAAATCATTCAATTGTACTGAAATTTTACTCATTTTCTATGCTGTAGATATTCTTCCTATCTACCAATTTTTTTATCCATCGGAGTATTCCTTCTTGTCTCCATCGGGCGATTCCTTCTTGATGCTTTGATTTTTTTTTGTTATAGAGTGTAGTTTGTATAGTTTACTCACCCTTCGCACCTTCCTTTTTGCTTTTATTACGTTTCCATGTTGTCTTTGTAGAATTTGCAGTAACATGAAACTGTTGATATCGATGTTAGGATTGCACATGGTTTGCCTTTAGATGTTTGAGTAAGGGCGAAATTTATTTTACAAAAATATTCAAAAAAGAACTCTGAAAAAACTTATAACACACAAGAAATATTTAGAACAACTGTCAGAGCAGTGACTGGACACAATAATTATGTCAGTAAATCATAAGGCTGATTGCTTGTTTTTTTGGCAGACTTTGGGGAAGGATCATTTGTTGTCCACAGCTGGTTACACCTTTAGAAAAGCTCGTGTTCTCGCAGGTATAATGTGAGCAAATAGGGTTTTTTTTTTTTCCAGAAAAAGCTATTTTCGTGGGTCTATATCTGGCCTCACGTGATACGAAAGCCTGTGGCTGTTACACACATATTACTAATAGCTGACGTAAAAAAATGAAGAGCTTCTGTAATAAATTTGTTAAATACATATTGTTGTTAGAAATACCTGTAGTTTTATACTTCTATTTTCTCTTGTTGTTATATTACGTTACGCTGTCAAAGCAATTACCATTCATGCAGCCTGATACTCCACCAGCGGCCCAGTGTTAAAACAGATGAATACTCGTAATGCGACCTAGGCTCCAGCTTAGGCGAACTTGTTTGTTGTTTGTCGTGGTGATCCTCATGTGTAACTAGAATACGAGCCAGTTTTTCTTAGGAACTTCTGGTCTTCCCTTAGAAAGACATCCCTTGCATGCTTTGATATATTGGAATAAACCTCAACCAAGTGCAGGCCGGGAAGCCATGAAGCATAAGATCTTTATCATCCCTCCAATTTTTTTAAATTATCATTCCTTGCCATTCGTTCTAGAATAAATTCTTTAGCTTTCAAAAATTATATGTTGTTTAGTGTAAGTATTTAAAAGAAATATACATAACACTTGGTTAATTCATAGCTTAATTTAAATTTTTATTAATATCTCTGGTTGATGCAGTTTAAAATACATCTTACTGATGTGCTTTACAATATAACTAACTCGTAACTTTATTAACATTTCATATTATATTTAGTAAAATATGTTTCTACTACATGTATTACATAACTGGTAATGTTATTAACATTTGCATTATTATATTTAATAAAAGATGTTTCTGCTACCATGTGTTACATTTCTTATTAAAAAATTGTTTCTATTACCATATGTTACGTAATTTTATTAACTAGTAATTTTTTTATTGTTTACTCTTTTGTGTGTTTTCATGTAGTCGTGACATACCTGGGTTTTTCGTAATTTTTTGTGTCCCACCAGCAGTAAGATTTTTGAATTTTAGTAGCCCGACCCGGTTTCAAATCTAGATAAATTCACTGCATGAGAGTTTTTCGTGTTTTTCCTCGTGTGTAACGTGTTTGGCCTAAAATAATCCCGCGTAAAAGCATCGCTGCGCTTAGGCAGATAGTCCTGTTCGTAACTCAAATTTATCTCCCCGGTAGAGATTTTTGTATCCTTTTCCTAATACAGTTTCCATCTGAAATTTCTTTAAGTTTTTCTTTCTTTTTTTTTAACTGGTATTTTCCATTCTTCGTAATATCATTCTTCAGTTGTATGAAAATTCCAGTTTTAGTTTAGGCTTAAAAAGGAAAGATAAAAAATGTCGATGTATTTGCTAACAGAAAGAAATTCCACGTGTAAACTGTTAAGTGAAACCATTTAACACAAAAACTTGTATGACAGTCAACTCAGATGATCGGTTTCTTGAGTTCGCCAAAAAAGGGATTTGAGTGCCAAATTTGGCAACAGGTTGTTGGGACGTTAGAGGCAGCTGTCTGGGTAAGTCATTTATCTTTCGTGACAGGCGGTATTCCGTCCGCCGCCAGATATCTTCATTTGGTCTTTACCGTTCCCCCCACCTCCCGTCATCTTTGTTCTTCCTCGAGTCTCTCTGCCACCCTTGGCTACCAGGTTTATTTTTTGGGGAGGAGGGAACGAAATGGTGATGATGCAGAACTGAAGGGGAGGGGGCTGTTTTCTTGTTCTTGTGATATTACCGGTTGAGAGATTAACTTGGCTTATTTCAGAATGATCAGTATATCACAAAACGAAGTTTACTATTGTTCTTTGGTACATTAATTTTTTAGCTATTTACATGAAAACTTGTTTGGTTCCCAGAACGTGTTTGTTCTGCGTATTCAGCATACATATCAGCACGTGTTTTATTAAAGGATACTAATTAGACGCTTTCTCTACATTTCATGTTAATATGTCTGTTTTGACTCGGAATTTCAATTTTGTTTAATACCAGATTGAACATATAAACATTTTACGCGAAATACAGTCTTGTATAAAATAACTCAGAACCAATCAAAAACTCGATAAATTGATAAATTATGCAATTTACCTCCAATAGAATAATATTCAATACGTAAATTTGACGACTTCTGGTTTTTTGACTTACCTATTACGTGCTCCGAAGGGAAGGATGCCCCGTGGAGGTTTTTTAAGAGAAACTGGCTCGTATCCTCCTTACATATGGAGAAAACTACGAAAAACATGCATGCAGCCTGCCCGTTCGGCGGGACTCGAACCCCGGACCAAACTACCTGTGTTCAGCGGCTTTTACTGCTCGGCCGCTGGTGGGCCGTACGACTTCAGTACTTAATGCAGAGTACAATGTCATTTCACGGATGCCATTTCCGTTTTGACTCAAAATTTCAACTTCGTTTAGTTTTCGATTTATTTTCACTTTATAAACACACACAGATTAACTTTTACGTAAAGTGAAAACCTACCGTAAAAGTTCACACAGATTCGCGGAGCAGGTACCTTAATTCCAAAGCACCGCCATGCAAAGGGACTTTTCATACGTTTTGCTAATCAGATTACAAAACTAAACTATTTAGCATGCCTCGGCATAAAATGCCGCACTTTTAAGAAGGTTGCTTTTTACAAGTTTATGAGCACGGAACTGTGGTAATTTTATGGCTTGCTGTCTGTGGCCTTTTCGTGTTTAGCGGAGGGTTTCGCTCGTGACTACATCTATGGGTCGAATAAGAATTGCTATGTGAGAGACCACGTGGGGAGTCTGAGAATAGGACTTGAGTTCGTTTCTTGGGAGTGGAATGCTCTACCTCGTTACAAAAAGAGCTCTTCGGTAACGAATTCAAGTAATTCAGCTCTTTGGCAAGCTCTGGCAGGCTCCGCGGACCGCCATGCACCGTTCCCCAGCATCTATATGCTAATGAGGAAGTACGACTTGTTGCCGTGTTTCGAGCCTTGCGTTGATGCGATTGAACGTTGCGTTGATGGTTGTGTTCAGTTCCATTCATTGGCTGTGGTTATTGGCTCGAAACTGTTGAGTGCTTTCGGTGTTAAGCGCAGGCTGCAGGTAAGCAGGGCTTTCGGTGTTAAGCAAGCGAGCTTTAAATTCTTGAATTCTTCACCAGTTCGTCATTTGTAATGAGGTTGAATCAATTCCATGAAACGGACTTAAGTTCTGTCCCCAAAGATACGTGGTCTCTCGCCCCACACATCTAATTCGATCCATAAATGTTAACTTTGCGAAGCCTCCGTTAAATCTGAAAACGTTGAACAACTGCGAGCCATAAACCACCACGGCCCCGAGGCTGTCATATTATGAAGATCCTGCCTTCTCGAACAGTGACAGACATGCATAACGATGCTGGTATTTTTATGACGGAGCACCATTATGTGAAACGTAAAGTAAGAATTTTGTAGCTGCGAATATTAGCTCGTGAGAAAAGGTTTAAGGCTTTAGAAATGGTGAAATTTGATGTTAATACGAACTGCGTACACAATTTGAAAGAATATGACAGAATTTGAAAGCATCTGATGAACCATTTCTAGATAGCAGCGCTGTTGGCTGCCGTACTGTTACGACTTACTTCGAATTTCCGATCATCGAAGTCAAGCACCGTCGGCCGCGGTCAGTCCTTGGGAGGGTGACCTATTTCGAATCTCGGAGAAGTCTTGGATGTGTACTTTGCGGCATAAGGGAGTCGAAAATCCCCTTGAGTAGCTTGGTGGTAGTGAAAGAGGGTCGAGAGTCACTTTGAACTCTTCCTTTGAAAAATTCTCCTTCAAAAATTATTTGCAACGTCCGCAAGAAAAATCGCCTTCTGTGATGCGTGCTCCTTGGGCAACTTTCTGGGTGATGAGACGGCTAAATGATTCATGAGCATTGACACGTCTTAATGAAACATTGGAATATCTAGGGAAATGAGCGCATATTGTTATTTTACTGTTCACAAAAGGGAAAATATTGTTAAACTAATTTAAAAACCAGATGAACGCTGCAAGTGCTTGTGCGAAATCTGAGACGGTTTTGCAAAGTCCAGGGCATAAATCAAAGCTGGTGGAGTTAAAGCATTAAAATTCGTCTCTGTGATCCGTTTACGTGTGGCCATGTAAACTGCATTATGTTTGTGTATTGTACTGGATATCTCAATATGAAAGCGCCCATATCAGCAAATAGAGAATTGTTGATCTCTTCTGAGCATTACGTATAAACTCTCCTTTTTCGAGCAGAAATCATCAGGGAAAGGTCAAAGCCACAGAGAAACGCAGGCAAACAGCTGGGCTAATTAAATCACGATGAATAGCTTCTTCAAAAAAAAATTTTTCTTTTTTTTCCCCATCCTTTAAAGATGGGCAAAGTCTTCCCATGTGGACCTTATTTAGCCGGTCTCAAGTTACAAACCGAAGTCTGGAGCTACGCTTATGTGTATGTGACGTAAATTCTTTAGACCTCTGCTTGACCTTTCGAGCTGTTAGCACTTCAAGATATCACTTTCTTTAAATAAACAAGCTGGAAGGTGCCGAGAAGGGTCTTTTCCTTCTGTTTTTTTTTTTCGTTCCCCCTTTTTTCCCTCTATGGCCCTTATTATATGCGTTGTTCTTGTCTAAAGAGTGGGAGGGTGTGACTGCATTCCTCCCCGCTCTATTCTTATTTCATGGAAATAGTAAAGTGTTTTTTTTTTATAGTGTAGAAACATTTTGTCGCCTGGAAGGAAATGCAACTGCTGATGCCTTCAGAAAGTCTAGAAAAGTTCCAGCAAAACTAGGTATACAGATTAACTGGGATCAAACCCCTACCAGGGACCTACTGCTTATTTTTTTAATTTTTATTTATTGATTTTAATTTATTGCAAAAACGGGCAACATGCAAAGTTTGGGGCTGAATTACTTCATTTTTTTAATGTGTGAAAATGTGGAGGGAACAGAAATGAAATCTGTGATTGTAACAAAGGAAGCGATTGTTGTTAACAGTTTATTAGCAATTATAAATTTAATTGCTAAATGCTTTTGCAACTTCCTTAAAAAGTCAAGGAAATGCTTTATACACCAAACTGTGAATTTTAGCCTCTTTACGAATTTTTAAGTGAATTTTTATAATTTTGTATTAAAGGTGTTCCCTCCTTAAAATTATAAGAAAATGCAATTAGAAAAGAAGAAATAAATGAACCTTTCCATCATTACTCATTACTGGTCCCTTACCATTCATTTTAGTTCCTGAGTGGTTACCTAATAAACTTCATCAATTAGGAGCTTAGATTTTCTCAAATTCTTGCGGATTTATAGAAATCTTTGAGTTTTAGCTAATAATTTTAATTCTAATCGTATTCTTCTGTGTTTTTTTTTTTTTTTTTTTTAAG
>KK114744.1:82986-102541 GCA_000611955.2 Stegodyphus mimosarum
TTTGTTTTTTTTTTTTTTTTTTTTTTAAGACTTACGTTATTTTTTTTCTTTTATTCTTTCCTTCTGATCCATTTTGGGATGACAGTACAAATGTTACGTCCTTTCTTTAACCCTGAAGGCTGACGTCACCTCACAAAAGGGAAAATATTGTTAAAGGAATTATTGCAACCAATTTGCCATGATATTTACAAATAGGAGCTTTTCAATTAATGCATTGCTAAATGGTATAGTACTCTGTAACTTTCTTTATGATTTTGTTTCATTTGGTATGTCGAAAGAATACACATATAAGTAATTTATAAGTTTTCAAAATAAAAAAATACGCTATTAATATGCTCATGAAATTTTATTGCTTTAAAATAGTTATCTTATAGTCATACAAAAAACCATTAACTTGGAAATGTATTAACTTTTTAATTCCTGTAAATATCATGATATGTAAACGCACTTTGAACTTTAATATTTCATGGAAGCTAAAAATGATTATAAACAACTACAAATATCTGGCGTTTATAATTACTGCAAATAATATTATAAGTTCGCCGCCCACGCGGTATAGCCGCCAGATCCAAAGGGCATGAGTTCGAATCCCGAAGAAGACATGGTTGTAACTGGCCTTCTCTTGACAGGAAGCAAAGGTGGCCCGCCTATTAGGTGCATTCATAATAAAGTGATTACTGCTTCTGACGTTAGTAGTGGCCTCTATGAAGACTTGTGTCCGTCATTGGGGGGAGGGAATTACTAGTTAGCTACGGAGTACTGAATAATATTGAAGCTTGCTAGTGTCTACTAGAACAGGGATTCTGTAAGATTCTATGAATAAGATCTTCATTTTGAAATATATGTATAATACATATCGGTGTTTCGCCATTCAGCAGCTGAGCATTAAAGTCGCTGAACACTGCTGTTCGACCTGCTTCAATTTCAGGGAAACGGGTTGGTTGCAGCGTTTCACGTACGTGTAACAAAGATACGAGACCCTGCTAAAAATACCCCGTAGATATCCATAAAAATTTTTTACGGGGAATTGGCCTATGGTTACCCGTAGGGCAAATCCCTGTAAAAACCCACAGACTGAAACCCTACGGGTACCCGTAGGAGAAATCCCCGTAAAAACCCGTACGACTGTACGGGCACCCGTAGGTCAAATCTCCGTAAAAACCCATACAACTATACGGGTACCAGTAGACCAAATGCCCATAAAAACCCATAAACAGGAACCTGTAGAACTTATGGGAACTACAAACAAAATCCCTGTAAAAACCCATAGCCAGAAACCAGAATTTTATGCGTATCCATACGCCTAATCTCCATTAAAAAAATGGATATTCCGTAGGTCTATTCCCCATAAAACCCAGTAGAAAAAAACTCAGACCTATGCGGATACCCATAGGCCAAATCTCTGTAAAAGTCAGTATACAAAAATATTTACAGACTAATACAGGTACCCATTGGCAAAATCAGTGCACAAAACAGTAGACAAAAACCCATAAACAAAACTAATAGAATTATACCATAGCGGAGTATACATACATAGAATGGGTATCCATACACAGAATCCCTATGAAAAACAATACACAAAAATAGAACTGTAGATCAAATTTCCATAAAAAATAATGATTATAACCATAAATAAAGTACACAATTAGCAGTGATGAAATGTGCAGACCTAAATGGGGGGGGACCAGATACAGTTCAAACAGTAAAAAAAAAAAAAAATACAATTAAAATTAGAGTTTCCAAGCAAAAACAAGCAATTTGGCCGGCGGGCAAGAAGGCAGATTTTTCGGTGCACACAACTAAATGTTTACTTTTGGTTCCACTCAAAAAAAAACATTGAAGGCGCAGAAACTGACTCAATTCACTATTCTACTGCGTTTCAAATGTAAAAAATCTGATCTGTATACCACATGACTTCCTTATACGGAATATTGAATTATACGCATTTTGCATTTCATTTAAACTTATTGAATTGAATTAAATCGTCGATAGCGCATAAACCACAATATAATAAATGCACTCTTTAGAATTCGCTATATTTGTTTACCATAGCGACACTCTGGCGTTAGGTTCACTTAACAGCGTTACATCTCATTCATTTTATAACTCAGAATGCACAAAAATTATGTATATCATCTGAAGAATTATCTAATCGTTTTCACGTGTTGTATTCAAATACTATAATAAATCTAAAACGATGTACAAAAGAAATTAAACAAACACAAAAGAAACAATTTCTCACAGACGATTTAGTATTTCTCATTCAATTAATTCAGTTCTCACACCGCGACAAGGCAAAAATACATAAAAACTCAAAATATCTATATTAAAAATTACGAAGTAAATCTTAAACACTTATTTCCTCGAATAAATTCCAGAATTTATTAAGCGTGATTTAATTCTCAATAATAAAAGAAGGCGTTATCTTTGTTGTTGCGAAGTTTAGTTTCTCTAGATTGGCAACAAATCCACTATTCTGCTAAGTTTCAAATGTAAACAAATGTGGCTGCTATGGTAAAATATGGTAAAAATTAGGCTTAGCCGCATTTAAACAACTTTTAAATTGTTGATAATTCTACAAATATTGCATGCATATTTACTAAAGGCATAAAAACATTAACCTGAAGATAAGAACACCATAATTCAATCTTTTTAAAGCAGGAAAAAAAAAAAGTGCTTTACAAACATATAAGAATAAAGAAACTGAGATCACTGAGCCGAGTAACAAAGTGGATATATATATAGAGAAAGAGAGATAGTTTTGGTGCGGCTGATTGCAACCAAAATAGGAGGTGCACATCTACATGTTATAGCAGTCCTATATACAAAATTTCAACGTCCTGGGGCTACTCATTTTTGAGTTATACGAGATACGTACATACATACATACGTACGTACGCACACACAGACGTTACGGAAAAAATCTCTTCAGAATCCATTTTAAATCAGCTTTATAATTTTTTGGGGAAAAGAGTTCTTTATTCTGTCCTTACGTACAGACGTCACGCAAAAACATCGTTAAATTGTATTCGATAGCGATGAAAATGGGTATTTTCGTCGAAATATGGTACCTGGAATTTTTCGTGATTACGATACCGCCTTTACTTCGTACTGGGAAGTAAAAACGCCCGTTTGGGCATAATATAAAATCTGAAAGTTTTCAGATTTTTTCTCCTTTTTATTTATTTATTTTTATTATTATTATTATTAAGTGACGTATTTTCGGAAAAATAATGCAGAATCTATGTATTTTGGGGGCAAAAGGTGTAGTTGCGACTGCTTAATTTAACTTGCCCGTAGTGAGACTGTCAGGCGATTTACCTCCCCTCTATCAAAACAATATGGACTCAGAATTTTTTTTTTTTTTTTTAACTTTGAACTTAACAGATGCGCGGTTTATGCTTATAGAATTTAACTCCGCAGCTCAAGGAATTTAACTAATGTCAAGTGGGAATTTAAAATTCAAAGTAATTTAACGCTGAAGATTCGAAGTTCTAAAAGGCCAACAAGCATTGACTGATTTCTAAATTAATTGCGCTGACAATGACTAGCAAAAAGACTAGCACCAGTCTAAAGTAACTCAGAGCTAGGCGAGGAAGTAGTACAGCAGTCAGCGTAGCTGCGAAAGATCTCTCTCTCCAACTTTTAAGAACAGTGTCCTCAAATACACTTATCTAATCTGAATTCTGGTGAGAGCTGACGAAAAGTAGAAGTGAAGTATAGATCAAATAATGAGATAATGGCTTATGGGCATAATCTTACAAAGGAAGGGACAGCCGTTCTCAGAAGGGGGATTCCAAATGGCCAATGGTTTTGCTCCCAAATATCGGAAGTACCCAAGAAAGTTATGAGAATGTTTGACTAAAATCCAAGGCTATTATTTATTTACCCTTAGGTTACTTGCCTATGGGAAGAGATGTTTCCGTCAAAGACATTCTAAGGGAAACTGCTTGTATTTAAACGGTGTTTTCTTCGTTACAATTCAAAAATCCCCTGCTACCTTTGCACCTAGACTCTTTTCTTTTCAGTATACTGACTTAATACATTTCAGAAAAAGGCTTATACAATATCGTATTTGTTTGGTCAGCGGCTGAGTCGCTGAACGCTGGTAGTTCAATCCGCGATTCGAATCCCTGGGAACGGGCTGCATGGGCGTTTTCGCGGTTTTATTGATGCGTAACGTGCATACAAGCCGGTACCCCTTAGAAAGTCCTCCGAGAAGGCATCCCCTCCTCTTAGGCAGATAGCCCTTGATCTTTACCGTAAACCGAAAAACAACCAATCAATATCGTATGTACTCGAAGGCACTGAGATAAATATTGTCGACGTATGGAAGGATAAAAATAATACATCTCTTCTCTAAAAATGACCTCAATTTAAAGCTGAAGTTTTAGCTAATATTACACTTTCCTTCACATAAAAGAACGTTATGAAAATGGCCTTGCCAGATTTATTGTCAGCGCAAGCAACGGCTTCCGCGAAGCCGATGAAATTCGATTCATGAGCCGTGCGTATCTTTTTTGATGTTAATCGGTTGACAGGGAAGATAAATGACTCAATTAGAAAGAGCGCGCGTTGTCGAATGGGCGGCAAGCGTCGGAATTTATGCCAACTCCCGACTCCGAGGGAGGAAGGAACATCACGATGAAACAGATATCTAAAAAAGAAAAGTTAGAAAAGAAAAAAGAAATTCTCTTGACCCTGGAAGCAGTTTTTATCACGGAACTGGTTATCCCATCCAAAACAGATAGTTCGAAAAGTGTGCTTGTCAACTGGATTTTTTTTTTTTTTTTTGTTTCTTTTTGCTGCTTGCCGTATTCAGAGCACGAACTCGACTTTTTGATTCTATCTGAAGCCAAGAGCTTGTGGGAATAAGATATTTCGTTGACTATGAGCTGTAAGGAACCTTTGGTTTATTCACCTTTAACTGGTACTGTGAAAACCTGTGGCAAGTTGACTCCAAACGAAGTCATGCAGGGCTGATTACCACAAGACCCGCACCTAGGCCTCAGATTTTAGGAGGCCGAAAATATCATATACTAGTGTCTCACAATCTTGTTTTTTTACCTCATGAAAACAAGAAGCATGGGGGGGGAGCACTGAATGGATGTTATATCTAGGTCTCAAAAGCGGTTTAATCTCGCCCTATGAATATAAGAAGGATCTGTATCGTATCATGATTACAGGAGGATTTACAAAATGCATAACTTTAAATTAGGGAAGTCTTATCAGCATATATTAACAGCAACGAGACTCGGAATCAGTTCTAAATTATCCCAACCTCTTTTCTAAAAAGGGAAGTTTATCTGGTGGGATAAAGAAAAAGGAGTAAGGTATACGGCCATCAGAAATATTTTTATTTATTACCTTAATAGGGCTAGTGAACATATAAATGAAGCATATTTTGAATTATATCAGATATATTGCAAAAGAGTGAAGATCTAAACTAATAAGGAAATTTTATTTTATTAGTGTTTTAACCTGAGAAACTGAACGGAGAAACTCATGAAAACGGTGTTTATAAGCATTTCATTTATGAAATTTCATAAATCGAATGAAATTATGGAATATTTAAAACGTACCATAATTTAGACCTTAAAATCATCTTTTTAATTCTTTATATATACGCAATAATATTTTTAGACCTTTTTTCTTTCCCCGAATGTTCATTTTATATAATGTAAAATCTTTTTTTTTGTGTGTGTGTGTGTGTGTAATCAATTTGAAACAATGTTATGCTTTATTCTTTTTTCCAAGTGATTCGAAGGCGTGAAGGGAAAATCCTGGTACATTTGAGATTCAGTTTTTTCGGTTTTATATGAATTTTTAATGTAATGAAAATTTGTTTCTTTTTTCGGCTTTTGATCTCAAATGAACCAGAAGAACGAAACACGTTTTCGAAGCATATAAATCAACTTTTATTAAGAGGACGGTGGGCTTTAAAATAGCTAAAAATCAACCAAAATATGAATTTGGTTTTTTATTCTGGTTTCCATATACGTAACTACATCGTATGGAAAAAAACCGAGTTCAAATATTCTCATTTTTAAAGAAGTTACCAGCATTTAAAAGGTGTAAACAACGTAACCCTTTAAATTTTGGAGAAAATGGAAAAAAGAAACGTACTTCAACAGTTATTTACTGATGCTATAATTTATATATTTACCCAAAAGAAGTGTTTATAAAAAAGTGGCTAGAAATGTCAGTATTGACAACTATGAATTTAACTTTGGTTATGTGAATGCTATATGCTTAGAACAGGAGGAAATAAACTTGTTTTACCTACTCGTTGCAAAAAATCGTGATCAACATCGCTTGAACCAAAGCAAAAAGAGAAGTTTAGCTGCTTGGAAAAAACAGAAATAGTAAAAACTATTGTAAAGCATTAAAAGATAATGTAAATGTAACAAATAAAGGTAAACATGTAATGCGGGTGAAGTTTAAATGTTTCATTGGATATAATGCATAAATTGTTTCTACCTATAACTTCGAATCACATAAAAATTTGCGATATGTTTATTTTTGTCATATTTAATAGTATGAGATTAAAAATAGTTAAATGATACGAAAATATTATCTAGTGTTTACAAATTCATATTTAAAGTTAATTTGCTGTTTCTAATGACCATGTATTAAAGGTAAGTTTGAAGAAAAACTTTAAATCCGGTTTTCTCAAAACAAATTTTTTCGCAGTTCGTATGTTTTGAAAATGCTTCATGCGACACATTTTTAGTTAAAAATGAATGTTATTTGGAAGAAACTATCTTGTTATATGTTGTGTATGCATTTTTGGATATGAGATTATTAAAAAGTTTAAACTTGTGATAATGTTTAACAAAAGGTAACATTTTTTCGAAACCTGGGTATAAATTCACAAAAATCCTTTTTAAAAATTTCTGATCCATCATATTCAGTAACGGATACACAAAAACTTTTGCAAAGTCTTTATAACTAACTTCAAGGGGAAATTAGGAAAAATGTTGAAAATTAGAGCGCAAAGAGCATTTTAAATCTTTAATTAAAATAATTAATTATTTGTTTTAAAAAATTTCAATTTAAAATAATTTGAAATTTTGAACATTTATTTTATAAACTGATGTTATAATATGTATATGTATAAAATTTCTTGCTGTAAACACAAAAACTTAAAAAACTAATTTTTAAAGTCCACCGTCCCCTTAAGCTTTAATTCATTTTCCCCTGATGAGTTCTGAATTGGAGTTACAGTAAAAGGAGATCAATTTTTATTTTTTATTACCTTGTATATTTTTTCCTTTTGCATTTTTAGTTTTCGAGTTTGTACTACTGCTGTTATCTAATCTGTCAGGATGGTTAGTGGTAAGTTGTGATTACCTTTCATTCTTCAGGATGACTCTAGCACTTTTATAAATTCTTTTATTGCTACACTAAATATTTACATCATAGTTCAGGAATATTCGTCACCTCACACCCGATTCACCCTCGTGCGCTCTCTATCGGCGGCTTTTCTACAATGTCATCTATCGACTGATTACACCACGATTCTATTTTAATTTTGAATTGTTCAGATATTGTGTTAATCTTACACAAGGATTCAATTATTAATATTGTTGAGGAATTGCCTTGCTTTGACTCCAATTTACTTTTAACGCTTTAAGTTTATTTTATTTCAATTCCGCAGCTATATAGCGGAGGACGGGTATCAAAAATTTGTTTTTAATTTTTGTCTCTTGTTAAGTTTCTTTATGACATAAATAATTATCTTTAAAAATTAAATATTGGAACTTCAAATACAAAATTCAATTTAAAATCTCCTAATAAATTTCCGAATATAATGTCTTCTAATTTGTCTAACGTAATTAATGCCACGTGTCCAAGATGAAACTTGGGTTCGGAAGGATTTAGTTACAGTTCACTTTTCCCAGTGGATGTTAAAAAGTTCCGATTCGCAGATTTGATGTTAAGCAACTCATCGTCGTTGGCTTTACGTAAGAATCATATCACATGGATTAGTTTTGTAACGATGCAGTTTTGAGAGGTATATTATAGGCAGTTACTATTTGTAGGACAAAAAGGGGAAATACTCAAATTGAAATAGAGAATTATGGGACTGCTGCAAATTAGAATTTTGCTTTACATATTTTTATCTTACACGTATTAATGCATAATTAAGTATTCAATCAATTTTCTTATATATATTCTTACTATTTCTGCGAGTTTTTAGTAAAGGCGGTTAAATTCCCTATTCTGTTCAGTGTAAAAAAAAATTAAATTTATAAATACATTAGTTTATGGGGCAACAACAAACTTTAAACAAAATTTATACGCCTCTTTTTTTTTTTAGTAATTCGTCCCAGATTCGAACACCACCGTTCGGGCTAGCTGTATGGTTAGCTTTCGTGGTTTTCCCTATGCATAACGTGAATACGAGCCAGTTTCAGTTAGAAAGCCCTTCACGAAGACATCTCTTCCCTTAGGTATACAGCCTTCCGGTGCTTTGCCGTCCTCGAGCACCCAATGACAATCATAAACGGAGTCTGGTTAAAATGTTAATAAATGTAAAATTATCAAAGAATTAATTAATGTATCGTATATAATTCAGTATTATCTATGTAAAATATAAAATTTTTCGTATGTTTATTACTTTCAGAATTACCCATATGCCTGGACTTTGAGAATTGTTTACACATTTTAAATCTGATTTATCCAAGTATGAATGGCGTCTACCTCTTACTCCACATAAGAATCCATGTACATATCTCCCCTCAGATTTTAATTATTAGCAGTCTGTTGTCGATTAAAAGCCTAAATGTGAAACAGTTGTGTAACATGCATGTTGTAATGCAGTGGGGAGGTACAGAGGTCTCGCGCGATCTCCATTTAATTTGTGTTTAATTGCGAGCATCACTCCCCCTGAATGTGTACATGTCTGTATAATTAATGCTTTAAATCCATGTGAATTTTCTAAAAATTATTGCGCATTGTCCCCATAGAGTTAGTGTAACGTTAGGAAGAAAATCAGGAGTTGCAATCGAATTTCTACAAAACATTTCCTAGCATTGTAATTACGCATTGCATAGTTCATTTTTTACAACTAGTATTAGAAGAGTCGATGAGAAACTAATGAAAGGAATCAGTTCGAAATATTTCTTGCTGAATTATGACTTTCATGGCTAATCCCCCAAAATCAGCGAAAATTAAACGAGGTTGATAAAGATCTAGGTGCCAAAATATCAGTCAGTCGCGTAGAATTAGCAGTCGCGTAGGCAACAATTAGCTTATGAGCTTAATGAGTTTTCTAACAGTTATTTTAAGTTTTGTATCTTTCCTATCTTATTCTAATTTCAGCTTACAATTTCCTGCCAGAATGTGAATTCAGAAACGCAGAGAATGCAAATGAGAATGAGCACTATTTAAGTCGTGACTTAACCGACTTCGAGAGAGAGAGTCTGATTCCCCGACTAGCGCGCGTTTGCCTTCTAGCCACATCTCTCTTAGCTGATACTACGCTCGGCCATATCTAGGCCCTTGCTAGGCTTCGCCGATTCAGTTAATACTTACGGGCCAACTAGTTAGATTTTGATAGCTTCGGCTATATTATTTTAAGAGCTTTAGTTAAGCTAGTTTTAGTTCAAATTATTAGTATTTAAGTTCAAGCCCGAGTGGTGGCTTTATTGTAAAGTTTCAAGCCGGAGCTGATTGTAAATATACTGACTAATAAAGGGTTTTAAACCCTTCTCAAGTCTCACTTGTTCTGTTCACATTTAAGCCATTATTCGCTTGTAAAGTGTTTGTGGGGTTCTAAGTAAGAACTTGAGATTTAAAGAGTTGAACACTACAAGCTGATTTTACTTGGTTGAGAAACTATCCACCTTTTATGTAAGTATTTTGCATTGTAAGATAAAAGCTTTTTTTAATAGACTCTTAAATTTGGAATTTTTAATTAATCGATATCCCATAGGAATTATATCTGATTTTTTCCTATTTTTTAAAAATTATTTTTTAAATATTTTTCTGGTTCACGCAAAGTAACTTCTATTTTCCTGTTTTTGCAAAAAGTGAAACATTGATATTTTGTTCGTATTAAGTACACTGTGAGCTCTTTGTTCAGATTTTCATAAATCACCACTTTTTATATCACTAGTAAGCCCCCTTTCGCTAACGAATCGAATACTGGAACAGAACACAGGTTCAACCTCGTGTGATAATTTGTGGCGCATGAGGATTTCTCATTCTTTAAATAATAATAGTAAAAAAAAAAAAAAAACACGGGTTCAACGTTCAGTTCTTCTTTGCAGTCCCTAATGAACTGTCTGGAATAATTTTTTAATGTATTAATATTGGTGCTAAATCGATGAGCGCACGCAGAGAACTAAAGATTTTTGCCTGCTTAATGTTGATGTTAACCCCTCGAGTTCACGAAAAGAATTAAAATGTTTTGACTGCTCAGTAGTCCCTCTCAGATTCTTTTTGATTGCTCTCATTTTCGAAAACATTACTTGTAAACACTGATCAGCTTAGTGCTTCCACGATCAATTGAGTGCGTGTCCCATACCTTTTTTTCTCTCTTCGCCTTTCCAAATAATATTAACCAAGATGCCGCATTCATTGCTAACGCTGTAATTAATAACTAAACTAAGCAATTCATATCTTAAAGGTTAATATCTCATAATATCTTAAAACTAACCCCAAAACAAGTCTCAGAATTTAGATCATAAAATTAGATCACGAAGGCTTATAACATTCTATTGATTGCGTTACTTTAATCTTGAAATTCACGACTTTAAATGTGTAACATCTGATCTGGTTTCCAAAATAAAACTTTTAAAACTTAGGATTCCATTTTAAATTGCTTTATAAATCGTTGCTGTAGCTTCAAAACAAATAGACATTCTGATGTTTTCCGATACTGTCAGATACTGAGTTAGTATTTTGGTGCTTTGAATCGTATAAATTTTTTTGAATAAACTTTGCCGCAAGGGCAAAAAATTAACCCAAAATTCGGAAACGCTTTCTTTTTAGAACTCCAAGTAGAAACAGTTTTTCCCGGTGAAGACAAATGGAGCAAATCCGGATACTTTCATCAGTTTACATTCCAAATATAAATAATACAGGGAATATTAAAAAAAATTATGGCAGCACTTAATACTCATGTGAACGTAAACATTGATCAGCTGACTGCGTCCGCGGCACACACAATTTTTTTGGGGGGAGGGGGGTTGTTTGTCTTTCCTAATATAAGATAGTAGAGCTATACAAAAAGAAAGTTGGAAGGAAGAAAACATTACGAAAAATCTATAAATACCAAAGTTCATAGCACAAGCTTCTATTTGCACGATGAACGTTTGTCTATTGTGATGCAAAATACTGTTCTGTGGTATGTATTACTGACATTAGACAGCAAACCTGATTATTTTTGTAATATATTTTTTTTTTATATTTAGCATTAACAAATGATAATATTATTAGCTACAACTTTTTCTTTTTTATTATTATTTCTAGGCCATAGGATTTGTGTGGAAGCTTCTGAAAATCTGTTGCAGATTAAAAAAAAAAAAAAGATCATTATACTTATTGAAATAAAGATCAATGTGTATAAGCGAAACTGTGAAGCTTAAACCCAAGTTGTTTGTTCATCAACTGAACGCAATTTCTCTCCCTATTGTAATTAATGATCTCCCCCTCTTTTTTAAAAATTAACAAATTAAATAACTATTGTTCCTTTGAGTTATATTTCACAAGTTTCAGGTTTTAATTAAAGACTGCACTTTTATACCTTAGTAGTTAAAGAGTGCAGTGGTTCAGTAAAAATATATTTCATTTCTTCATTTGTTCTTTCCTTTACTGGGAAAGAGGGAAAAAATTCTTGAATAAGGACATGAAAACAGAATTAAACTGTGAGTCAAAAACACTGTCCATAAGTTTTTAATCGAATGTCTTGTGGCACGCAAGACCGCGTCATTTGCCATCCTATATCTTAATTTACACTCTTTAATTAAAACCTAAGACTCGTGAAATATAACCCAAAGAAACAATAGTTATTTAATGTGTTTTTTTAAAAAATATATTTAACGACTTCTTAAAACGTTTTCGTTTTCTTTTCGTAAAGCGTGTGTCTTGTTTAATAGCCGCCGCTGATGGGAAATGAAGACATTTTTCTCGAGTGTCAATTTTTTTTCCTTGTTCTGAAGTTGGGATATAAAAGCGACTTTGTGAGTTCAATCTCTTTCATAAAAAATGAAATAATTAAAATGTCCCGGCAATCCGCCAGATGGCGCTCATTTCTGTTGATCGTGTGCTCTCTCCGCTAATGAAGTCATTCTGAAAGGCAGTGGTTCCAGTTTCTCGCTGAATTGAAAAAGCAAGAGAAAAGCCTGCGATAGTGGAGGGGCAAAAAAGAAAATTTTGAAAGACAAGAAAGAAAAAGAGGTTCTTGGCCACCAGTAAAACTTCAATACGGGGGACTGTATTAAAAGGAAAACTATGTAAATTAAGGTATTCTTAAGATTTTCAAATTCGTAGAAAAGCTTATGCCACCCTCTTCCTTGAAAAACTGGTTTCTGATTATTTTTTTTTTTTAAGTCTTTTGTTATTGAAGTATTGCAAAGTACCCAAAATGCTGTCAACTTAGCGTTGGGTGACTTCTTCATGCAGGATTTGCTAAGTGTATCATCTGTACGTTACACAAGGGACTGACTGAGAAGTGTGAGCTGCGAGCAATTTTGATAGGTCGCAAAAATTTTGAATTTTTTCTGCTTTGGTACATAATGCAATTTGCTTTGTATACAATAAATTCTCTCATAGGGACCACATCTGAAAGTGACCAGTATTTCTAGTACATAAATGTACGTCGATATTGAAAATCACCGCTTTAAGATAAAATCATCTCTGAGAGGAAACTTAAATTATATAGAATCATGAATGATTGTCTTTGAGATCGTTCGCTATATTTATTGATATCTTACATCAACGATATAACTTTCACTAAATGGTTATTTGTTACAAACAAAGGTCAGAAGTGGGCAAAACCTGAGATCTTTCATTGATTTTCCATATTGTAGAAATTCATTGCACATTGACGTAAAAAAGTGAATAAGTCAATAATTAGTTTTAGTTACACCTCTTAACATATAGCAACAAGATTCATTTTATAATTCGTGTAATAAAGAAAATGTTTCGAACACTCAATTATAAGCCTATTACAAAATATCTAATTTTAATTCTTGTCTGCTTCAATCTACCTGCAAAATAACGTCATAATCTACATGCAAAATAAAATTCAGTATTGATGTAAAATTATATACATGGGCGCGTGTAGGGGGGAATCAAAATAGTAACTTTAATTTGCGTATTTCTCCTTTCTGTTCTAAAAACAGTAATTGCTAATAATAAACTTCTCTAAAACTCGTCATCAAAATTAATAGCCATCAAATGACATAAATGATTATGCAGATATATAGTTTTATGAACTGAAACTCAAGCAATATCAGTTGTAAAGAATTATTAGTTAGCCCATTAAAAGATATCGAATTCGAAACTAAATCACACTGAATAAGTATTTCGTTTTGAACTCATCGCACTTGCTTTCCGATTTCCCTGCTAGTCAGACGCTCTACCGCTGCTTGTCCTGGTGCTGCACCGACATCCGAAATATAAAAAGTTCTGGAACAGGCGTGCATGTGTGTGTAATTTTTCTCTTTGGTTTTTGATTTTATTTCAGTATAAAAATTTGATTTACAGATTAGAGTTTATTATATTTTTAATTTTCAAATTGCATTTTGAAACGTTAGACTGCAATCTTGAAGTTTCCAGAAAAAATATTCCCGTCTTCATTTCATTTTTATATTGCTATTTCGTTCGTCGCACGATGTTGTCTGCCGTATCGTTGAATCCGGGCGCTCATCCTGGCAAAAGCACGGATGTTTGTTTGTAAGTGTATAATATCTATGCAGCATGGGGGGGGGCAGTTAAAATATTCGCGAGCTGAAAGTCCTCTCGAGTAGTTTAATGGTGGTAGGGGAAGAGGGTGGGAGATTTTCGGATCTTTCCCCGAAGTATTGTGCATGAAAACTGGATATCGGAGGTAGAAGTTAATACGGTAGGACTATTACGTGCGCGACCAATGGTGAATTTCTGATGTCCCGCTAGGCCCACCAGCGGCCGAGCGGTAAAGACGCTGAACACTGGTAGTTCGGTCCGAGGTTCGAATCCCGCGAACGGGCTGGCTGCGTGGGAGTTTTCGTGGTTTTCCCCATGTGTAACGTGTATACGAGCCAGTTTCCCTTAGAAGGTCCTTAACGAAGGCATCCCTCCCCTTAGGCAGATAACCCTCGTGTGCTTTGCCATAATTGAATAACCTAACCTAACCTAACGTCCCGCTAACTTCTACCTGTACTATTTTTTAGGACTTCACCTCTTGTAAGCACTAATATCAATGTGACTAGCAATATATCGCAACTTTCAGTGGATCGCATTATTAACACCTTTACTGCCATGTGCATCACCATGAGGATTCCCAGCGGCTTTACATTTCAGAGCCGTGTGCATCTAACGGGATTCACGTGTTTTTTGTTCTTTGAAGCCGTGTAAGTCACCGAGGCTTCACGAATAAACAGATTTATACGGTTAAAATTATTTCTACGGCCTCAGAAAGTTGCTCCGTATTCTTGGTTTTCATCTTTTGGAAGCTTTTTTCCATACATTGCTACATGATTCTAAAATATATTTCGCTGCATTAACTTTAAGTAATTATTATTTATGTGGAAGTACGAGAACGAAGTTGTCATTAAAGAGGATGGTTTTGTTTATTGAAAGGAGGACAAGATCAATGATTCATTTCAAGATGCTTACACGAGCATGTTCACTGAGTTATCCATTTTCTGTTTATACAGTACAACTCGCTTATAACGATCCCGTATTTAACGAGATAATTGAAAATACTTGGTTAGTACAATGTTAAGTCTATGGGAGCATAACTCGCTTTTAATGACCAAACCTTGGTTATAGCGAGCAATATTTTTGTGATTTATAAAATTTCTATTGACTTCCAACTCTCCAGCTCAGCTGATAATTTCTTGGAAAAATTTAAGACTTTGGTAAGCCCTTAATTTTGATGCTTCTTGATAGAAGAGAAACAATATGAACAACCTTAAATGCGAAAACTCAAATGTATGGGAAAACATTATATCAACGTGCATTACTAGTTGCTTCCGTCAGTCTGGACTGGACATTCCTCGAAAGGGGCAAATCACTGAGGAAGAAGATGATGAGATGTCGTGGAAAATTTGGAAATGAGCAGAGAAGAATTTGAAAATTACATTATTTTTTGACACCAATGTTATCACTTCCCTGACACCTAGTCCCGAGGATATTGTAGCTGAAATTCAACCCAAACCAGATGAAAAAAATAATGAAAGCGACGATGATAACGACGAATGTGAGCAACTTCAAGCTGTCTCCAGTGTACTCAGTGGCTTTTGAGTGCGCAGAAAAACTTCCAAAGCCAGGGCTGCAAATGACGATATTTTTCGGACCTTGAGTCTTCTCCGCAGAACGGTAATACAAGAAAGAGACAATAAGGTAGTTCAAAGAAAATTAACTAACTTCTTTTGTACTGCACAGAAAAAATAAATAAAGTAAATATAATAAGTATGTATGAATTTTTCACGAACCCGTTTTTTACGAGCACTCGGTTATAACGAACAAATATCGGCGTCACGCTCTCTGTAACTGAGTTTGACTGTATATGTTTTTCACTATTTTTATTGCCTCTCGTCTGCAGTTTCAAGACTTCATACAGGCCATTTTAAAGCTATGAAAACCTCTCCAGGGGATAACTCGAGATCTTACCCCATATGCATAAATTGCCCACAAACCCAATTAACGCCATACTATCATTGCTGCTTTTTACCAACTTCGCTCACCACCGCACGATGTCCTTTATAAGTCCTCAAGCTCCAGACCTGTCAAGGGTTGTCATGCAGACTTTTGGCTCCATTTAGCACTTTTTCCATGGACAAGACAACAGCAACATTGCAATATATTATTTGTCTAGTTTTACTAATTTCTACTATCGTGACAATGAACTATTGTGTTACTTTGCGATGAATTAAGTTGCAATCCTAACTAATATTATAAATGCGAATGGGAGTTTGTTTGTTACGCTTTCACGCCTAACCGATCATCATGAAATTTTCAAGAAATATTTTTGACATGTTAGAAAAGGCTATAGACTATAAAATGTAACGTATCTGTTGAAACTTTTAAACTATATAATAGGTTTCACAGCTTAAAATGATTGTCGTTGTATAAACATTAAATGTTGAAAGTTTTATAACGATAAGTTAAACGATGTAAAATTTTGTCTGCGCGCGCAGGTGCGTGGTTTTGACCACGCAAACATTTTATAGACGATAACCTTTTTTATATTTTTATCAAAAATATTAGAAATATTAATTTCCCTATTTTTATCAAAAATATTTCTTGAAAATTTCATGATGATCAGTTGAGTAATTAAGGCATGAAAGCGTAGCATTCATTAATTAAGCGTTTATTAGTTTTTGTTTAATTTAATTTATTATTTAAAATCCTTCAGGATTTCCGGCTTTTGGCTCTTCTTTCACAAACATTTTTCAGTCATTAGGAAATATACGTAGCAGTTTTACTAAATTTCGTGGCGATACACTCCGAGTAAATACAAAATATCCGCGGCCTCTAGGTATTGCAGAAGGGCAGTATTTACTGAAATTTTACGCGGAGAGTATTTTTAAAATTCACGCGGAGCTGAAACTTATTCAAGGACGTCAATGCGAGCGAAGCCGCGGGTAAAAGCTAGTCTATTTATAAAGACAAAAAATATAGAAGTTTAGAATCATGCAACTGAAAATAAAATGTGAAAATATGTGGGGTTTCACTCTTTTATTTCACAGTTCAATGTGAGGAACCTTGTACACTCATAAGCGAATAATCGCTTGAGTGTGTGAACAGAGACTTAGACTCGAGAAGGGTTAATTACCCTTCATTTCTTAAAATAAGGATGAACACAGTCTGCTCCTATCTCGGAGCGTACAGCAAAGCCTCCACTTGGGCTTGAACTCAAATTAATAAGTATTAAAACTTAACCAATACTTAACTAAAAGATACAGCCGAAGCTTTCAGAATTGTAAGTAGTTGGTCCCTAAATCTCAATTAAGTAGACGAAGCTATCAAGGGCCTGAAGTACGGCCGAGCGCAGTACTAGCTTAGAGAGAGAGACGTAGCGCAAAGGCAAACGCGCGCTAGTCAGAAAGTCTGGCTGTCTAACGAAGTCAGTGAAGCATAGACTTAAATACTACTTACTCATTTGCATTGAACGCGTTTCTGAAAATACGTTCTGGTAGGAAATTGTAAACTGAACCTATAAGAGATAGGTGTATGAACTTAAAATAACTGTTATAAAATTAGGAGAAACCTTACAAATAAACAAAACAATAACGAGTTCAAATGAAAACTAGGTACTGAATTTATTTTTAGGTTAAATGGGGCAAGACTACACTAAAATTAAAAGATGGCCTGACAGAGTATTTATCCGATTTTGCTGTGGCAGCCGATGTGTTAAAAAGTTTTTAAGTATGATGGAATTTCCATTACAAAGTTCTCCGTGAAAGTATCCTCCGTCAGGTTGAGAATTGCTGCGTGCTTTATCATACTTAAATAAACATATTAATATATTTTGGAAATATTGGTTTATACTAAGGATTATTAAACTGGTTCTGTACCCGATTTAAACTTTCAGGGTGGCAGAGGTTGTTGTCCAATAATAAAGATCAGGGGAGATTGAAATGCTCTAACACGTACATGAGTATGTGTGTGTGTGTGTGTATATATATATATATATATATATATATATGTATACACACACACATATCCATGTATGTGTGAGAGTATATAATATATATACACACCAAAATGGTGAACTTCTTTAGAAGCATTATGACAAAATGTATAAGGTATATCTTCCACATTCTTAGCGTTCCTTCGTGGTGTAATGGTCAGCACACTGAGCCGGTATTTCAGAGGTCCGTGGTTCGATCCCTGGCGAAGGAATTGCATATTTTTCATCTCTCTTGTTCCAAAAAAATACCTAATGTCTCTACAAATGAATGGCTAAATTTAAATATACACATTTTACAAACATCCACTCAAAAAATTACTTTGCAGTTGTGGTAGTTTAAGTTGCCCCTAGACTGGAAAATGGTTAGTGACGCTGACATCCATACCGAAGGGCCCAGAGAAGGCATGGATGTAAATTGTCTGTCCCTTCATAGGAGGTAAGCGTGGCCGCCTATTAAGTGCCTCCATAATAAAATGGCCAGCACTTCTGGCCTTAGAAGTGGCCAAAGCCTACTAAACGGCTAGAGCCCACAAAATAAATAAATAAAAATATTACTGAAGACCAGTGGGCGGTAAGGAAGTTTTACTACCTACAGTGTGGGCGGTAGATGTAAAAAAGTTTGATTATCCCTAGTTAGACAAACATTATCCCGCGCTAGTAATCCCTTGGTCCTTTTTCACAAACTCTGTTAAAAGCACCTGCAGATAAAACAAAACTGACTTGCTAGTGAGCTGAAAGAACGCAGTCTTCCTCTGTGTAACAGCCGACATTCTTCAGCATATACGAGTGGAAATAGATTGTTTGTTCAATGTCCAAATAAACTAGGAAGCTTACATGGACGCATCCTAAGAATATAAAAGGATTTTGACTATTTCCATGTCTTTTAAGTAAAAATAAATCATTATCGGTGATTTCTTTTTTGTAAATACAAAGTAAGCTATTCATCCAGCACGTCATGAACACAGCAAACCACTTGGCTTCCGATAACACACGGTATTACGAAAATTGTTACTTTTGCCTTGATCTATTATATCCATAAGTTTTTGATGAGATCTCTTGTTATAGCCTCATATTTCCGTAAAAAATTGTTTGTCCTATAACAGAAAGATTTTATAAATCTTCTTTTGTGTTTTTAAAGTCCTCTTTTATGCTTAGCCAAAAATACAGTAAATAACATTTCAGCTTCTAGCTCTGGAATAAATTCTTCTCATATCAGCAAATAATTGGACGTAATTTTCATATGTGAGTTACACCTGCGATGATAGAAGCTGCGCATCTATTCTTTAAATAATCAGCATTTTAAATTGTCACGAGTAATCGCTTTCAGTGACGCCTGTCGACCATTAACATACTGAATTCGTTTTCTTTCGATGTAATTATGAAGCCTGATTTAATCTCGACCATTTACTGTCATTAGTGGTTTGTAAGTTCACATTTGCATTCATATTCCAACGTTTATTTTAATCACTGCTTGTAGAATCGAATGAATTACTGATGCAAATTAAAAGCGGCATTTCCTCGAAAGTCCCTGCGGGACTCCATGGATTTAATTTCTTCAACCGCAGCAAGGGGTCATATTTAAAACTGTTTTTCACGCTTGTATGCTAGGGACTGACTACTGTATCTAAAAATATTTTCCCGCGCATAATGAATGGACTTAAGAGATCTCAAATTTCACTGTGAGAGTTCATTAATATATATATA
>KK114744.1:104234-152601 GCA_000611955.2 Stegodyphus mimosarum
ATATATGTACTCACTCTGTTACTCGGCTCGGTGAGCTCAGTTTCTTTTATTCTTATATGTTGGTAAATTGTGCATATTTTGCTTTAAAAATGATTGAATTATGTTATTCTTATCTTCCAGTTCAGGTTTTTATGCCTTTATTTAATCTGCATGCAATAACTGTAGAAGTATCAACGATTTAAAAGTTGTTTAAGTATGGCTAAGCCTACTTTTTCTTACCATAGCCATATTTGTTTACATTTAAAACTTAGCAGAATAGTGAATGAAGCTCAGTGTCTTTTTGCCGAGTGGGAGCAAAAGGGAACTTTTAGTAGTTTTGTGCACTGAAAAAGGAAGTTGTTTAAGTGCTGCTAAGCCTAATTTTTGTTACCATATCAGCCGTATTTTTTTTTTTTACATTTGAAACTTAGTCAATCAAGTCAGTCTCTGCACCTTCAGTGCCCTTTTTGACAAGTGAAAACCAAAAGTAATCTTTCAGTTTTGTGCACCGAAGAAATCTGCCTTTTTGCGCGCAGGTCGAATTGCTTGTTTTTGCGTAGAAATTATAATTTTAATTGTAAAAACCGTTCTTTTTAATTGTTTTAACTGTATTTGGTGCTTTTATATTTTTCAATTTTTTAATAAAGATATTTTGAGGTTTTATGTAGTTTTGCCTTATCGCGAAGTGAGAACTGAATTAATTGAACGAGAAATATATCTCTAATGAAACTGTAGGAAGTAAGTTTAAATGAAATGCAGAAAAAAATGCGTATACTTTAATATTCCGTATAAGGCAGTCATATATGGTATACACATCAGATTTTTATTTTAAGTATGTTAAAATAAAAAGCAACAGTTTGTTTTCAGTTCCGCGTTTTTACACTTTTCACTATCTACAGATTAAAAATGTTACATCTAGTTTTGTGTTAAGTTAGTTCTGTGTAATATCTTTAAGAAATAATTTAAAGAATTAATTGTAATCGTGACGTTAACTTGCTTACGCCCACCCACAGCAGGTTACAAGGAGCAATATGATGATCAATATCTAAGGTTAAAAAAAAAATGTGGGCATTGCTTATCTACAGAGGTTGAGCAATCGAACGGAAACATTTGCCGATTTTCGCATTCCTTATTTCGAACCAGTATATCCAAATCGGAATTTTGAACTCCTCGAATTTTATGAGCTGCGGATTGTCAAGTTTGAAATTTCTGCTCGTTAGAGATACTGAATTCAAATTCTGAGAATTATAGAATATAAATTTGTGCTTCATCGGCATTCAAAAAAGGGTAGATTTTTTTCGCATGCGTTTGGCTGATGTATCTGTTACCAACATAGTTAGTCCTTTTACTATATCGAGGACCAAAATATCCAGGCCCATTTCTGTACATGCCGGAAAAAGAAGAACTTTTTCCGTTCAGAGTAATTGTACAAATAGGAGAAAATTATCCAAAGAGGGTTATTGAAAGTAAATGCAATCAGAAAGCATAAAACTACTATTGAAATTATAGTAGAACTTAGCATTTATTTGCCTTCAACCATTTTTATAAAAATTGCCTATCAGTAGCTTCCACATGTTTGATATTTGCGGTCCGCCAGTTTGAGCAAATATGTTGATAATCAACATCATTGCTAAACGCTAGTATTAGTTTGGCAAGAGTTCAAAACTTCCCCCAGTACGCTGTTTAGGGATGTGTCCATCTTCGCTACCTTTCCCAATCCTGGGAGAATTTGTGCACTGAGAGTTCTTTCAGAAGCACTTTATCTGGACTATCTCGTCCATCAAAATGGACTGGTGAGATAGTTTAGGCTTCATCATAAATGTCTCTGGAAACAGTGATTACTCTTAATGGTCATGTCATTGTTAAGAACTACCGATGGGCGAAGATCGCCCACTTGCTCAACTTTCCATTCCAAATGGTGCATCATGTATTAGGCTGATACATAATGACAGTGCAATAGTCCACACTGCAACAATGGTACGGGGGGGGGGCGCAAAATCCTTTCAAGACCATGAAAGGGAACTTTTCTGTGCAGACTGCACCATATCACGATCTCAGACTGTCTGAGGTTTGCTAGTGTACAAAATGGAAAATCGTCTTTCATCATCACGGAGTGAAACAGCCACTTCACAAAATGATACCGAATAACGGTGGAACAAAACTTGTTTCGATCGTTTTGAAGAAAAATAGTCGCAATATTGGCATTTTTAGAGGACCTTTTACCATACTGAGAAAATATTGCGCTGCAGATGTAGGTGTTTCAGTTTCATTATCCAATCTCTTTAAGTTGATCGAATTAAATTTAATTTAGTTTTGCAACTTATAATTTTTAATTTTATTTTGCAACAAATAAGTAAGAAATTTATATCTGATTATTTACAGAAGAAATCAAGCTGAATTTTTTATTGTTTGTAACATTACCTTTTAATTTCTCGAGAAGTCCGAGAAAATTTCAAATACTAATGAAATTACCGAAAAATATTTGGCCTTGAAATAAAATGAATAATTTTTTTTAATCACTGAAACATATACTTGAAAATTTCAATGCTATGAAAATCTCATGTGCTTGAAATTGAAATGTGATTCATACCAGTCATACGCAATATTTTCGCCTTGGTTAATGAGCAAAAGATATTGCGAGTTATTATCCGAAAGGAACTCCAGATGTATTAATTTTCTGCTGTAGAATTGTGTTGATAGATTTTAACACTTGATTCAAATCACAAAATCGTGCGTTCTAAGTAATTTTCTGGCCTACCCTCGGCATTGCTTCAACTTCTAACTATTTAGCCAGGCTGTTATGATCGATAATTTGTTAATGTATACCTTTCAGGTATTTAATGATGTACAGGTTCTGAAAGATATTAAGTACTGTATTCATGAAACGTTCCCAGAACAGGTATCTCATAAGACAGCTATATCGTGTATGTTTAGATATTCTCTAAAGTAATAATCTAAAAAAATACAGAGGTTTATTTTTTAGCAGACTGCAAAATACTAAAGGCAATTAACGACGTTTTTTGCAAACGACTTCCGCTGAATCATTGTGAAGTTTATAACAATTAATCGTAATGTATTACTCCGAGACTCGAAATATTACCTGTAACTAGGTTTTTACGGGTAGGCAGAAGATCGAGGATGACTCCGAATCCTATGCTATTGCCAGCGACGAGAAGATTTATTGGTAGATTTTTGTTAAGGTTACCTAAAAGACTGTTTCGTGCGATAAAACTTAATTATCGTAAGATTCTTCTTTCAAATATTCCGTATGCCTGGCGAATCTTCATGGGGAGATGTAACATGTTTCAAATGGTTATTGTTATTTTAATATTGATAACTTGGAAAGACAGTTGTTTGCAAAATTTAAATAATGATAACGTGCCTATGCTAATTTTCGACAAATATGATAGTATTTTATGTGATAGCTTAACATGAGATCAAAGTAGATTTTTCCAAAGGAACAGGAAATGAAAAGCAAGTGTGTACATAATTTTAAGAGGTTTAAATGAATTATATATAATACAAGATAATGATCACATACATGAATGACTTTAAGTGTGATCGTAATATTAGTAAGCTGGAGAAAGGGCGCAGGGTCAGTGTTGTAACCCAAAAGTTTGATGTCGAAACAATAAGAACAATTATTAGAAAGATCGATGGTGGTCACCAAGGAAAACGACGACACAATCTGATTAATATTTAATCATATAGCCAAAAGAGTTTGACATTTTACTGCAGGCAGTATTGTAAAGCAGTTTCAAATAGCCACAGAACACATTGTAGTTCAGTGCAGTGGATCGTGAACAGACTAATCATGTAGGCGAAACGCGCGTCATCCACATGTCCGCAAGAAGGAGTAGAAAGCACTTTTTACTGCATTTTGCGCACTTTTTTTCACGCGTAATTCTTGTATAAACGTCTTTACTTTGGTAAGACGCTAAAAACTCTAAACACAAAATTTGGGAACTTACTTTTGCGTACAAATAAAGTAAAATTAAATAGGATTGATAGTGCACGATGCTTTGAAACAAATTAAGTAAAATTAAACAAGATCTGATAATTTTTTTTTAAACTTTTATGAGCATTTTCAGGCAGGGATTTTTAAAATTATTATAACATTGCAAGACGATCATTTATTTAATTATATGATCATTAATTATTAACATTACAAGATGATTATAAGATGATTATTGGTTTTAATAATTCATAAAATTCGGAGCATAAACTTTTCTCAGTGTAATGACAGAAAAAAAAAAGATAAAATAAAGTAAAATGAAATCTGGAAGCACTGAGATATTATATTATGCCCAAAGGGACCTTTTTTAACGATTTATGTGCTACCTTTATTTATTGAATATCATGTTCCTCGCACGTAAACCACATAAAATTCAATTCGACAGCAATATCACAAAATATCTAAAAACAGCATATCTTTAGAATTTCTGCGCTGGAGATAAAAATGTTATTTTCCGTACAGTGATGCCATTGCTCGCTTTGATCTTGTTGAGTTTGTTAATCAAAAATTCGTTAAAGTTTTACAAAATATGAAATGGATTAAAACAAATTCGGCCATCCATGTGCCCATGTTCCGGTGGAGGATTACGTTATTCAAAATTTGATAGCTCTAGATACCGTCTTTTTTCCACAGTGCGAGAAACATGCGTGTATTGATGCAGAATCTTCATTATTTAATTTCTTTAAATATAACACAGGACGATAATATTTGGTGGCAACAATTTATAAAATGAAACGGACATTTATAGTGAAACAGTGCAAAATGTCGTTTCGAAACTAGCAGCCTTTCTGGGCTACCGCGCCTTTGGGCTAATAAATTAAATTCACGGTAAATAAAAAAAAAAATTATGCGGAACTAGAAATAAAGTTAAAAAAGCTAAAATAAAAAATTTAAAATTTTTGTTTCTGTTTCTAATTAAAAAATTTTTTAAAACATGGAACTAACATTAACTTTTTAAGCATGGAACATTTGATTTTAAATATTATTGAAGGATTTGGAGGCTTACGTGAAAGTGGAGGCCCCTCTGCCATTGTTCAAATCAACACCCTACCTATGGTCAGTTTAGTTGTGCAGTACACTATCATAATGAATGTTTGCGTCTGGTCAGTTTGTTTATTCATTTGATGCTTATTAATTTATATGCTTTGAACTTATTTATTTACATTAATCTGTATACCTTGAACTTAATTTAGACTCATTAATTTGTATACTTTGAACGTTTGCGTCTGGTCAGTTTAGTTACGCAGTATACAATCATAATGGAATTCTGTGAATTTTTTTTTCTTGTATATCAAAACCTAATATAACTTAAACGCTGTTTCTTTTTATCAGTGTTGGTACTGTAAAATAACAAAACTAATTTTTTCCCTTCTGTCTTTTGCAGGTTCTAAGAATACGAGTGATGGATATTCCTATTTTATAGAACCGGTGAGACATATATCAAAAACGAAAACGTTCCTCTTCATTTCAAACTCAGGTTAGAGAAATGGACGTACACACATATTGCATCTGAAAGCTACCATTCAGTCTTGATGGATCTTCTGGCTTCGAGGGCAATAGAATTCAAACTGCATACCTTCCGTGGCAGACCGAGATTAACTACTTCACTTCATTTCATCTGTTATTTATATTCCACGTAAAAAAGGCAATGGCATAAAAATTCAAATGTATTCATTGACTTTTTTTATCATTTTGCTGTCATTTAGTTATATGCTTCTAAAAGTACCTTCCTCCTCCGTCTTTATGATATGAAGAATATCTTGATATTTATCATCTGTTTGCTTTATTATCTGTTCATTTCAAACTGTTAAAATGCTTGTTTTGAATTCTATCATTTCTCGTTCAATCTCGTGTTGTACCCGCTGTACCAAAAAAAAAACAGGGGGCGGTTCCATATATCTCCTGTTCTGATGGGCCGACTGACAAACTCTTCTGCGTTTTTCATACTTCAAAAACGCGACTTAGGACATGCTTATTTTGACACAAAATCGGAATTTTTCTGAAATAAAATATCGATTTTTCCCATATTTCGATTCTCCGACTCGTATTATGCGAAAATGCTAAGTTTTTTAAAAATCGCAATAGTAGTGTTTAAAACGTTAGCTCTCAAAATTTTAGCTCCTCAATGTTAATTGACTTTCCTATATGTTTATTAATGCCTTTTTTTTTATCAAATTTTTTTAGTTCCTTCTTTCACCATTCGAAATTTAGGTCAATTCAAATAAAATTTGCAGATATTTCCTATTAATTTTTTTAATTTATACTTTTCAGTAATTTTTATAAATTTTTCGGAAAAGTTTTTAAATTATATCCTATACGGTTTTTATCATCCCCTTAAAGTAGATGAATTTCTAGGCATACCTAAAAAAAATTTAGATTCTTTTATTCAAGATTTCCCAATATATATGTGAATTTACATATTGGTATGTTTTAAATTCTTATAAGCGATAATAACGCCAAATGTAGTTTACGCACTTCGTTAAAATTCGGAAGACTGAATGATGCACCTGTGCAATGAAAGGAAAAGAAAAATAGGTTACTATAAATTAAGAATTTTTCCGAGTGAATTATTCTTGATGCAAACTGAAAAAAGTGCACTAAGATCGATTTTTAAATTTCTCACCAAATTTTACAAAATTTAGTATTTAGGCATAATTTGAGTCGTAGAATCGAAATATGTGGAAAAAATCAGTATGTGATTTCAGAAAAAGTCTGATTTTGTGTCAAAATACCTATGTAGAACAGTGCTATGTATAAATCTAACATATATTTTAAGTCACGCTTTCGAGGCATCGCAAATTAAATTTCGTCGATCGGCCCAGTAGAAAGGGAGATATAGAATTTTTTTTTTTTAGTCTCCCAACATGGAAACCAAGACAAAAATTTAAATTAAAAATAATTCTCTTACTAGCCCAAATCAAGAGGTCTTCAACTCCCTTTCTTTAGCGTTATTTCTGGAAAAAAAAAATTCTAATATTTAAAGAAGGTGATTTACCTCGCATCCTCGAACTTTCAAATTAAAAAAGCATATTTACATGGTTATTTAGCCTTTTTATTATACTTCTTCAACCTCTGTATATTTGTTATATTTCTTCAACTTCTGTATATTTGTTATATTTCTTCAACCTCTGTATATTTTGTATTATATTTATCTATATGTAAACCTTTTAAAGTTTTTTGTTACTCCTTTCTTAAAGGCATTCGAAAATGCGATTCAATCCAGTTTGCTGATTACTTAATAATTCTAAAGATTAGATTTAAGAATTAGCGGTATAAATTTTGCTAACAAAAGACTGTATGGTAGATATTGATATAGCCAAATTGAAGGGGGGGGTAATTCTTTTTCGCTCGTGATAGTCACATTTTCCTGTGCAACAAATACGAAAATAATAACAAAATTCTATCTGTAGCTAAATTTGGCAGGTAAACGTTTGACTATGTGTTTAGTAAAACTTAGGGTCCGGAATTACGTACGTTTAATATATTTGCTGTAAAATATATTTTTTTAAAGTGCTTTTATTTAAAAAGTAATAAAAACTGCTTTTTTTTTCTCTGAAATATTCTGCACTATATAAATATGCTATATGCTGAAATATTCTGCAATCAAAATAAAATTGTCTATATCTCAACAACTTTTGGTGAATATGGTTTTATCTATTATCAATTTACATCATGATGCAATAACAGTCCGGTTAATAAATTGTGAACATTGTTCCATTTCTCTTTGGAGAAATTAAGAAGTTAGAAACGCATGAAGAAATTTTCGGGAATTATTGGTTACAGCTGCTTTGACGAGAAATGGGAATAAGCGCGTTTCAGCTTTGGCGAGTAACAAAGGTTACCTCAAGCAATTCATTCTATGTCTAAAATTCACAGTTCATTTATTCAGCATATACAGAAACAAATTAATATACATTAAGATACTTTCGTATTTCACCATCGAAAAGTTCCCAAACAGTACAACTTAGGGCTAGTAATAAATAAATAAGCATGAGGTCACGTCATACTCACAGAATTTTCGCTTTCCCGATCCACTATAAGCCACGTTAGTTTTTGTAAAAAAGGATATTAGCAATAGAACAGCAAGCAATGGAGTTTCGGAATTGGTTTATAACAGTGCGAACTCAAAATATTGAAAAGCCAAATAGCGCGATAAAAGGTACCTCGAAACCCCACGACCCTGTTTTTAACTCTAAATTTTAGGCCATAAGAATGGTTGGCACTGATTTCCGTGAACATGGCTGCCAGATAATCTTAAAGCTTGAATTTCAAGTTATTTACAATCTCATCCTTGATTGTCTGATAACTTAAGAGCGATCCGTCATTAGTTAACGAAAGTGCGATCTGCTCGTTCAAACATCCGCCAAAATGGCCGAATCTCCAACTTATGGACGACGAAAAATACATAAGTACCTAAATTTGCATTTTTTATGTTACTTAACACAATTTTGTAAGCAATTTATTTAAAATAAAAGTCGAATAAAGTATAAATGAAATTACTATAATATATACATACAATACGCAACATATATATAGAAGCGTATAACAAATAGAACAACATACAGAGCAACACATACAAACATACCCGAAATATGACCCTCATACCTACCCGAAACATACCCCAGACGCAAAATTATTTTTTTTCCAACTTGTAGTTGCGTATTATGGCCATTTTTCACAAATTCTCTTGAAGGGCCAAATAACACCTTCTTCTTGAGGAGGGGAAAAATTAAATAAAAAGCATCTTTTTCCATCGACTAGCCAGGAGCCAACCTTCGGTGTGGCCTGTCTAATAGGTCAAAACGAACACAGGCCAGACCGAAGGCTGGTCGCCCAAGCAGGTAGTAAAAATAGAAGAAAATAAAAATAGTAAATACCATCGCTTTTTACCTAAAAGAAGAACAATAAGTATTTTACAGACCAAAGAGCTAAGGAGCAAATTTTACTTAAAGCCAGTTTCTTTTTGGTACTTTGTACTTTTATTATTTGCAATTTTCAAATTTTAATCTTTTGTATTCAAAACCGTAAAAGAAATTTTGTTACAAGGTTCGAACGGAAATAATATATGCAGTGATTACATGAATCTTTCTAAATATAAAATTCGTTAAGATTGTCCAAAATGCGAAGTAAATAAATAACGGATTTCACGAGTATTGGATTGCGTGTGCTTAACATTTAGTTGCACTAGGCGCCCCCATCCTTTTCACTGTGCGAAGAACTCGTATAAATATTCTGTACTTTATTACTGATTACCTCTTTATTACTCATTTCTATTACTTATTATGTTACCATTAATGACCCAACACCCATAAGATATTGCTTAGCTGAATCTAATACTACATCTATGCTCTCAGTGTGACAGAGGTCGACCATTCACCATTATCGCAGCCTTTACCCTTCTTGCAAGAGTTTCTGCTAAGTTTTGGTAGACGTTTATAAATATTTTCTTCCATTCATATTGCAATATGACAAACAGTTCTGTGTCAGCTTTGGAGCAGTTCCTTCCTGCTGTCGACTGTAACTCTGACTTGCACCAAAGATGTTCAGTTTTTGGCTGAAATAAAAGCTTTGGGTAGTCCATTCAAATTTGTTTATTCCCATTTCCTCAAGTCATCCGGTTATGACGTGAAAACTCGTGAAAGTTTGCTAAGTTTCGCGGGTTATATAGCAAGATGGGTGAAGCATTCTGAGCCTTTTTGTAAGATAATAAAGCTGATTCTACAGTTTCCATTTCATGGAGTGTCTGATCATTAAAGGCAATCTAAGGGATGTTCCGCGGTTTGTATGCATATTATAAGTCTCTGAAGATTATTTTTTATAAAATAGACGTTTCATAATTACAAAAGTTAATATAATGTTCCTTTATCTGAAATAGAAGAGCAGTTGGATATTGCAAAAACAGTGATATTTAACACGTTTTTAAAATGTGCAAAATATATTTTATATAAGCATTCTATTATTGCATCACATTTCTACCAAAACAAAAATCTTTTAAACTTGCAGCAAAGAACCATAACTGTAAATGAGTGCCTTAACGTTTAACAGTATATACTGAGAAAGTGAAGTAATGCACAAAGGCTTGTTATGGATAATATCTACCTCTGTATTTCATTTCGAAGTTGCTGGTGGCAACTTTTATTAAGTACAACACGTGACCAAAGTCGCCTACCGGCTGACGTCATTGCATATCACAAAAAAAAATGACGTCTCGTAACAACAAAGAAATCTATGAATGTATTGTATTTACTTAAGTTATTATAAACTTTATCATTTATATTATAAAATATATATCTATATTTATGAAATGTAATGTTTTTACCATATTCTAAATGTTCAGTGTTATATAAAATGGAAGAAGTTCCTTTCTAGATGAAAAAATTCATAACTGCTTTGATTCAACTTGTTTTGTGGTTTCTCGACTTCGTTCATCATCTTTTTTAAGTAAAAGCATACTTCGAAATGTTGCGCGGGTTCGATTCCAGTTCCAGCACAGTAAAAATTTTACAGCAAATTGATTCTTGTGAAATTTTACACTTCACATGGTAAAATAATACAAAATTGCTCTTTATTTAAATTCGACCTGATTTGTATTTGGAAGTTATAAGAAGAAGAGAAGGTACCGAAAAGAATTAACGTAAAAATAACATGTCAACTAAAATAAGTTTTATAGGGTATTATTGTAGTCAGGTAATCAACTGTATTAAATGTATGCAAATACTCTAGTATTTTGAAAGAAAATTATCAGAAAATCAGCTTGTGGAGTAGACAGAATGAAATAATCTTTCATAAATTAAGTTATTAGGCTAGTTACAATAAGTATAGTGTTAATCAAAGGCTATTTGAAGCAACTGTACAACAATTATTTTGTTCCTTTCAAGTTTGATAATTACTTTATTCTTAAATTATATATTGGGAGAATTACCAGATGCAGTACAATGATACAAAACGAATTAATGCAGCTGAATAATGGCGCCGACCGTCTGATTCGTTACAAATGTTCAATTTGTTAAAAAGCTGAATATCTGCAAAATGAGGCCGACTTCTATACATAATATAGCTGCTAACTCTCCTGTCTTTACCAAGAGACTACAGCCTTTTCATATCTTCCTATTCTTGCGGCAGACCACTGAATTTCCCAGTCTTTAATTTCTGACCTTTACTAAGAAAAATATTTCCCAACAGGAAGTGAAACTTAAAATAGGCAAATTCCAGTCCTCCATCGCTAATGATTTTTAGTATAATTTTACTTCGAAATTTTATTTCATCTGAATTGTAATTTTCTTATTACTTTTTATTAATTTTTGTCCTGTTAAATTTCATTTGATCTGAGTCGTCTGTCTAATCTAGTGTAGACATTTCTAGATTTTTATATGAAGATTCGAGCAGTGTTTAATCAGTTAATATTTATATTTAATTTTGTTTACTTCAATATATGCTACATTACTGAGTTTATCTACACAGATATTATGTACATTAATTATTAATTTTATTTTCATCGTATTTGAAAATTCTTTGATAAATAAAAGCTTTCGTTCACTATTCCGGATTTTCTCAGAATAAAAATACACAAAGAAAAAAATGAAATTAGGCAAAAAATAAAATTTAGAATGACCCGTTCAATGTTAATATATTTTACATCAGAATTGAATTGCAAATAGTTCAGTCACGTGAACCATACCATTATAAAGTGATTTTGGAGTTCCTTTGAAATGGTGTTGTCGCGCAGAGTGAAAAACGTACCGGTTTTCTCCCAAAAATATCCCGCTGTTTAAGATTTTAAGGTTGGCACCTATGATATAAGGCGATTAAAATATTTAATAATTTTTGTAATAGTATTTAAAAAACAGTAATTGCAGTATTGGAAATATACACCTTCTATATTCTTTTTCAAAAATTTTAATGCTCACCAAAATATGAATGAATTAGAACGTCTTTGAAACAGGAGCAGTTTTTAAATGTTAAAATGCTGGCATATCCCACAGTTGCAAAATCTGAAGTTGAAGCCACAAAACAAAAGCTATAGAGATTGCAACGAAATGTTATTTTCTGAGCTTTCTTTTCTTCTTTCTCTCTTTTTTTTTTTTTTAAACTGAATTCCCCAATATGTGCTCCAATGTTCAAATGTGAATTCTCTTCACAAGGTAAAAAATTGTTAAGCTCAGGTTTGGATTTTGTATAGATGTTATATATAAAAACTAGTTATATTATAAATCAAATCAAAATAAATTTATGGTTTTTCGAAGTCTTTGTTTTTTCTTTTGAGTATTTGTATTGTTTCTTTCTAGAATTTTAAATAAACCCTTAAGTAAGTTAAAAACTCCATCTTAATGGTGTTGTAACACTCGGAATATAACCAATATTCAACACGGTATGTGTGTAACTTATGATGCACGGCCCAGATTTCAAATGCGACGAAATATAGCACCTACAGCGGGCGCTCTGAGAAAGGGATGTTTTATGTACAACAAGTTATACGTGTCCAGCAACCAGATTCATGGGCTAATTAGTAATAAATAAGGCCGTAATTTTAGATTATACAATCGTTAATTAGGCAAAGCATTGATTCAATAGATATTGGAATTCTCTCCCAAGGTAATGTATATTTTGTAGTATTGGTTAAATTTCCAGTTATTCTCAATGGAGAGTATTTCATAAAATGGCGAATCATGTCCGCCAGATTCTCGGTTGCCGAGAGATCTGGGGATCCTTCTGGTCTAGGAATCAGCTGCTTACACCATAAAAGATGCATGCTGCAAATGGCTGTTTCTCAAACACGAAACGTAACAAAAAATGGAACTGGCTGCAGCGGTTCAACATATTGATAAACCGCCATTATTCTGTTATGCATACAAGAAGTGAATTGGTTGGTGATACAATAATATCCCCTAAGTTACATGATTGATGGAACCAACTAAAAGCACTTCAAAAGGCAAGGTCTAATTTTGCATATAAATTTTAGATAAATAGGGCCAAGGAGAGGCGAAAAAACTTGTTTAAAGAAAAAGAACATAAGAAAGAATGTAGTTTTCGTGCATATCAATACAAATCACTTTCAAATAAATGCGCTACATAAAACAGAGCTAATGTGATGCCGTATGGTTGCACAGAAATTTGGTAAATTCGCTTGAAGATTCAATGACTTTCAAGCATGTAAACTTTCTTCATAGCCAGTTTAAATTTGTTCATGCCTTGCCTTGTAACTAGAAAGCGTTCCACGTTAAGATCTATAATATCCAAATTTTATAACCTTGTTCCAACTGAGCTAAGACGGTCTAGTAGTTAGTGAAGCTGGCTGCCTTATTATGGGCCCGAGTTCGAATCCAGGAAGTAGGGAAGATGGATGGGTGACCATCAGATCGCCCGGAAATGTTCTTCCACAAAATTGCGGTAAAATTGCACAATAAGGGCGGTGAGACTGTAACAATGGTGAAGTTATGGTGTCCCGCCCACTACTGCCTGTACCTGTCAAACAAAGGATTGTTGTAATATTTTTCTGGTGTAACTAGGTCTAAAATATATGCTTCTTCAGTAGCGACTTACACATGCATGTGTTCGTCAATTGTCAGCTCTTTGAGTTGTGAAACTTCGCATAATCATTCTCAATCTCAAAATCTAATTGTCTGCCAAGATTAACAAATTCTGTCATAAAAATAACTTTATCAGTTTCTAATGTTGTTACCGTAGAGTTTTTGAAAGTTCTTTCAGATACCATTCAAAGGTTTTTTGGAAAACTTCATTCCAGTATACTACAATGATTTGTACGTTATCTAAAACACTGAATTGATTAGGGACCAGAGTAACAGAAAATTAGAAATATCGAACTTCAAGTTTGCGTAAGTCGGCATGTTGCTACGGTTATGGCGAACTAATGTGATGGAATTTCAGTGCCAGAAGACAGTCCAGGAATTGAATTCTCAGATGTGACAGACTTGACATGAATACTGACAACATTCATCGTCTCATGTAGCTTTTCGTGCGATAACACTGCAAGCATTCTTGACATTTATTCAGTATGGCAATCTTTGCAAACTGTTTAGATGGTACTAATGGCGTACCTTTAAAGTTATGCGCCAGAATATCTCCAACCACAACCACTTCTGTGTTTTCTGATATTTGAAAAATCCGATTAAGTTGCTTGTCTTTTTTCTATAGGTCAGATATACCTTTATTGTTATTATACCGTTACGGTGGTGCAGGAGTGCTCGTTTTGGGGTGGAATTATTCTGGGTTCCAGAACTGACCTGCATGTTCAAATTGGAACCATGACAAGCCAAATCTATCGGGACGTCATTCTGGAACAACATGTACGTTTGTTTCGGGGCGCCATGGGCGCACAATTTGTGTTTATGGACGACAACGCCCGTCCTCACCGTGCAAACATCGTAAGCGAATGCCTTCAATCGGAGGATATCACCCGTAAGGACTAGACAGCATTCTGACCGGACTTGAATCCAGTAGAGCACGTGTGGGACATGCTTTTCCGACGAGTTGCAGCCCGTCAACCTCCTCCTACATGTCTACCGGAACTTCGGAGAGCATTGCTTTTTAAGTGGTGTAATATCCCCCAAGATCAGATCGATAATTTGATACTCAGCATGCCTAGGTGTTATACGGACCGTATTGCATCGTCTGGGAGACATGCAATTTATTAACAATCATACCAACCATGTAATATTGGTTTTTTGCAAATAGGTTTTTTTTTTTTGAATTTGCTCCATGAAGAAAAAATCGCTAATTGTTTTTAATAATATCAAACATATAGCATCTTTTTTTGCTCTTTACCTTTTGTTTAATAAATAAGCTTTACAAATAAGTGAAATTTGTTTTGTTTCTAACTCTTCCTTTGCCTGATTTTGCATTATCCTTAATTTATGGACATGAGTATATATATATATATCAAGGCGACTGGTCGTTTACAATCTTGAGAATTAAAACTCTCATTGTTGCCAATTCCAAAAAGACATGCTTTTAAAATATACAGCATTGCCGTTTATTGTTTATTTATATACTTTACTATTCCTTATATATGCATATATGAGAATATCTGGTATTTATTCAGTATATGTTTAATATGGAGTAAAGGATACATTTGTAAAATGCATGTAAAATTTATTCGTTACAAACTGGGCAAAAATATGTTTAATGATATCTTGAAAATTTCCATTCTTATTCCTTAACTATCTTAACAGAACTCTCAAACTAAAATATTGGTAACTGAAACTGAAATTTTTGATGGCATCAATCACTAGGGAAAAACTAGGCCAGTTTTATTGCTGTAGTTCTACGTTTTAAAATTTGACAGTCAAAAACAAAATTGAAGTGAAGAGATGTTCTGAAAACCATTCCGTTCGTTGCCACGCTTCGCTGCGAGAAGAGAATAGCGAATAGTGACATTGATGTGATCATCCGAAATGAAATTTAAACATCGCTGTAACATATTTTAAATAAACAACTTATACTTGGAGATGCTGTTTGGTGAATAAAAAATTAAAAAGAAACCCGAAAAGAAAATGGCAATAACATTACGCAATACATGCTAGTGAATCGAAATTTTGCACCGACTTTAGTGTTCTACCTGGCAGTCCTGAACACACACGCATCGCAGAGCCACACACGTTGGCCCGGACCACCCAGGTCGTAGAACATTTAAGGAAAGGGGACAACAGAATGAAGGTCTAGGGATTTTGGGGAATATTCCATGCCATTTAATATCAATTCACATGCCATTCGAGAACAGAATATTTTTAAATTTTTGAACTCATGTAATTTATTGCCTTTTGTAGTAATATTAATAGAATGCAGAAGCTGAAGGTTTGTGTGTTCTGTCGAAGTTACCTAGAAAAGAGTTCATAAAAATGTGAAGGATATAGTGCCATTTAATCCTTGAGAGGGAAAAGCAATGATACTTTTCCCGCCTTTTCCCTTTTCAACAGAAATGATAGGATTCGTTGTATAAATATATTAAAGAATTATTCGACAGATGCACTCGGTGCAGTTTTCGTACTGCTTATAATTTATGTTGAAAGCGTGAAGAAAAAATTATGTTGCTTTTACTGAGGTGTGTGTCCCATTTTTCGAAATTCTAGTGTATATCCATTGATTTTTTTAATGTAATGAAACAAATAGGTTTTCAAGAAGAATGGGTGTAAATATTGTTATTCTTGATTTTGCAAAGTGGCGCAAAAATAATCCTTTTAGTCATAAAAAATTGACGGTTTTTTAATTGGCAATAAATAACCTTTTAAATATAAATTAAAAGTTTAAATATGCATTTTTTTTTTTTCTGTCGAGTTACCTTTTCTAAAAATATTCATATACTGTACTGTATTTTTAAAATCTGTTAGAACTTAAAGAAATGTTTTCATTAATATACTTCACAACACCTTATTCCATAATTTTTCTTTTGGTTAAATTTAATTAACAGTTAACAGTGATCGAATGCAGTTACAGCGGTCAAATGTTATGAAGACATTATTTTCCCCTTCACTATCACTTTAGATATCATTCATAAAATAAAACATGCAAAATTCAGGTCTATGTAAAATACATGGTTTTTCACCCCAAAAACACACCGCGCGCTGGAGATAAAAATGTTTTTTTTTTTTTTTTTTTTTTTTTTTCGTACAGTGTTGACATTTCTCGCTTTGAAATCGTTGAGTTCCTTATTCAAAAATTTGTTAAAGTATTACAAAACACGAAATTGATAATAAAACAAATTCCAAATTTTGACTTCCAGATACCCATATTCGGAGGAGAATTACGTTATTCAAAATTTGATGGTTCTAGGTATCATTGTTTTATCACAATGCGAGAAACATACACACATTTATGCAGATTCTTCAGTATTTAATTTCTTTAAATATAACACAGGGCGATAATACTCGGTGGCTACAATTTGGAAAGTGAAACGGGCATTTAAAGTTTTCGACGTAAAATGCGAAAACGAAAATAATAGCCCTATTGGGCTAAAAAATCCCTAGATCAATAGTTTTCAAACTTTGTCAACTCAAAGATTTGGATTGTGACAAAGCATACGACTGCTATTACCCTAACAGAAGAGAGGCCTTTGTGGAAGAATTTTTTTAAGATTTGGTTTATTTCATTAAAGAGCACTGGAGGGTTATCTGCCTAAGGAGAGAGACGCCTTCATGGAGAGCTTTCTAATGGAAACTGGCTCGTATCTACGTTAAACATGGGGAAAACCACGACAGCACCCACGCAGCTAGTCCGTTCACCGCGATTCGAACCTCAGACCGAACTACCAGTGTTTAGCGACTCCGGTCGGCTGCTGGTGGCTCTTTTTTAAAGGAAATTGGTTCATGTTAACATAGGGGGAAACACCATCGACTCCGAAAACCTTATATATAAATTAAAAATTAAACTAAAATCAAAGCAAATTCAAATATCATATTTAGTTTCTATGAGTGCAAAAATAAATAGGTATAAAAACTGAAAAAAAAAATAAAATTACAGACATTTATTGCACAGATTGAGACACATGAAAAAACTTTTAAAAATTAAATAATCCTGTGGCAAAATTTAAATAATAATTCAAAAACAAAATAAGCATAATTCCAAAATTACCAGATAAACCAAAGCTGTATCAACACAAAAAAAGATCGTTCTTAGGGTTACACAAATAGCCATTTCATCGCTATCGAAAGCAGTTATCCGCGTACCCATGGATATGTTAAACGAAGATAGGCGGAAAAATTTCTCCCGTCGGCATTTGGTGAACCCTCAATGAATGAACAGTCTGTATAGCTGTGAAACCACTCCGATTCAGGATAAATTGTATGTATAGCCTTAAGAGACAAAATATTTAAAGTAACTTGAGATATTAGATTTTTCAAACTACGTTGAATAAGAAGTTGTTGATATTCCAAGTTGATATTTCTCCCAAACAATTCCAAAGGTCTACGGGGTTTCAGAAAAGTCTCATTTTCCAGTTCAAGGTCTGATCTAAGTTTCACCATCTTCTGGAGGAATTCGTCTTGCATTTTTAGCCTTTAGATTACTGCCGTCATTTCTGTACCAATTCCGAAAAGGGATGCCAGTTCTCACTAATTTCTCAAAAAACAGCAAAACTTTCTCTTCGATAATATCTTTAATAGGTCTATTTCTTGTAAAAAGGAGAATTACAGAGGTAGTTTTTTTGAAACTGTGATCAAAACCTCACAGCAGTAAATAAATGCTTTATGCATTTGGTTTAGCGTTGACTGGAAAAAACTCCACAGACAACCCGCCAAATGTTTTAAAATTTTTAATCTTTTTTCAATTCTCTTAGCAAAATATTCTATCTGGGGAGCTCAGTTTGTCATCAAAAACCACTCCTAAGTAGGTATATTTACCAGTGATTGTTCAACGAGACTCCTGACAGAAGACCTCGGGGGCAAGGAGAAGGTCTGCAGTGCTGTTTTTGTTAAATTTACTAACACATTATTTTCCCCGCACAATCTCTTCCAAAGAACAAGTGCTTCATTTAGTTTCTTCTCAATTTCGAATTTAGTACTCATTTTTGCTACGTAGGTCCATATAACAAGATCGTCCGCAACAGGCGCTTGACTCTAAATGTATTCAGCAACGGAATCAGACCATCAATGTAAACGTTAAAAAGGGACCAGCTACTAAGTGCAGCCTGTGGCAATCCATTTTATAGTATACAGATTTTTGAGGTAGCGTTTCCATAACGTATCGTACAGCTTCTCTGTTGCAAGAACTCGCGCAACTAATTCAGCGTCCCGGAACGTAATCTAAGATTTTTAAACTTGGAAAATCTTCTTACCCTCCAAACGGATTTGAAATCCAGATGAAAAGATATCATGCACACATTTTATTCCTTTTTCCAACATAAATTTATTTTTATTTAGTATTAATATTTCTTTAGTTATGAATTCAATAATGATACTTATGTTCTGTATGGAAATAACGCCCTTCCTCTGCGAAGAATTGGTATATTGCGGTTAAGCAATGTGATAGAATTTGGTTAGGCATCTTGTGAAAAAAATTACTTTAACTGTTGAGAAAGATGTGTAAAGTTTTAGCGTTCCTTTGTTTCCTTCTAGTTATCTAATTTTTAAATTTACGGAGTAATTCAGTCTAAAAAAGTATGGTATATTTACGTGGATTAAATGAATGATGTAGTATATAAAGTAAAAGACGCAGGATGGTTCAACTAAGTGTGTGTAAACTTCTAAGAGGGTAGGCTGCTCAAAGACATAAACGGAATGCTACAAGGTCGGAAACGCTGTCTTCATATGTTAGTACACAAAGAGGACAGGAAATGACACAGAAGCACCGAACACCATTTGGCTTAATCTGTCTGATATTCCTTATTCTACAGTGAAAGGCGACTTTTCGTTCTGGTTCATACCGCCATGTCAAAGCGTAAAGTATTTCGAACGGAAAATAGTAACGGCAAAACATATTATCCCTTTAATTTAGACCACAAAACTATAACTAAACAACACAAATTCTGCTTCTGTCTAGAACAGCGGCTCTCAACTTTTTGACTAACGCGTAACATCTAAACAAAAATTAAAAACCTTTAGTACTACCACTACAACCACCACCACTCTTGAACAAAGCTCAGATTGCATAAATTTACGAGTGTTAGAGAAAATATTCAATCAGGATGTTGGGGTTTTAATTTTTGAATTTAATAGTTAAAAACACTTTGTTTCTTTGCATACCACCAGGGGTAAGAGTACCCCCGGTTGAGAACCCCTGGTCTAGAATAACAGATAACACTCAAAATCAAATTATTTACAATTCGCAAGTTAAACTCTATTCCAGCCTTTGGCTCAGTAAGCTATTTCGAATTACTTACTTAATATTTTAAAGAAAAAAAAATCATCAACTAGGAGAAACAACGTTCACGTTTGATATAATCGGAGAAGTTTCTCAAAGAAAGTTGCTAGTTCTGCTTCTCTTAATTTAAATTCTTACTTTTATTTAAAACTCTTCTTATTTACATATTCTGATGGAACAGACGAAATGGTAGGATTACATGGTTTTTAATATATTGAAAGCATGCTAATTAAAATAAACCTTTAAAGAAAATAGAATTTTTTTTTATTACTCACCAAACATTCACAAAATGCGTTGAGGTTAAAGATGGCGTTCAGAGCTGCGACCATGAGCGAGCCTGATACACTGGCATCCCTGGCGAAAGTCTTATATCGCTAGAGTATATTACAGTTTATACTGCTGGACACGAGAAAGCGCAGCTTTTAATTTTATGTTTATTGTTTTACTTACCGCTTTACGAAATTTTTTGACTGAAATGTAATAGCAGCGCTCGAAAATATTTAGATAAGCGTTCTTCTATAAGTTAACAAATTGTAACTTAGAAAATAACAAAATGGTGTCGGAACCCGGGATACCAGTGATCTTTAGATAGATTATAATTTAGGTATTCAGTATTGTTCGAGCTGGGATTGAATATTGATTATTAAAATGGATAAGCACTAAAAACGAAGCGCGGAATGCTATGAGCATCAGTTACGAAACTTGTCGCTAAACTGGAAAGAGAAATAAAATTGGATTCTTAAATTTGATTGATTTATGAAGATGACTTATGGTTCTTAAAATGAAAATGAAAGGGATATATTAATATTAAACACAGAAACTGAATTTGTATAACAGACGAAAAAGGAATACGAAACAGAAATACAAGAAAGCTTCAAATGTAAAAATAAAACTACTTTGTGCAGATCGAAGATCAGTAGAGTATTTAAAAATAGAAAAGTTGTTGAATTAAATGAGATGCCAGCTAATTCTTCTACTAGTATAGATACGGTACAAGCTTGATACATTGGCATCGCTGGCAAAAGTTTCACATCGCTGACATTACTCAAAGTGTCATCACTCAGGGTTTGCTCAAGGTGTTCCTATACACACTTAACAACATTGGCACATGGAATGACATACATTTTGGAGAACTCGTGGCACATCTCCGAGTCCCGAAGTAACTATGAAGATAGTGTTTTCTACCTCGCATTGTTATTGTGATTCCGACTTTCTTTCTGCAAACTATTTCTCCCAGAAATTCGTACGCGTTTTCTGAATCACCTTGCATAAACATACATAATTGATCTTCGAAATTCATTCAATCATTTCTAATATTCAGTTTTCTCCCGGAAATGATTGAAGGAATTCCGGGAAGAAATCTGATCCTTAAACGATAAACTCTATAGTTAATTATCAAGAAAAGTTGCATGTATTAAACACTGGATATTTTTTATGATAATCACTCTTCCTTATGAAAATCGGATTATTTCCTGATTATTAGCAATCGGATTATTAGCAAATCACCTGCGTTTCCCATAGAGAAAGACTGCCATAATGAATATGGCTGTTATATTTATGAATCCAATTCTATGTAGGTTTCCCAGAATGAAAGTTTGATTTAGAGCCAAATATTAGCACTAACGCAGGGAAAGAAAAGGTCAAGCAAATTTAAATAAAGTGAATATTCTTTAAAATGATCACCCACGGCGCCAGACGATTTCGAACTTCTGTGGAGGTGGTTGTCTTAAAGAGAATTATCGATGCATTTTGATTATTGATCATCGAAATTCTGTTAAAGAAAATTATTGAAGCAAAAGTGCAGCAAATTGCTTTATTAATACCTTTATATTCACAAAATTATGAATTATTTACAAAAATAAATGTCAAATAACGCAGAAAAATAAACCAAAAGTAAAATTTTATGAAATACATTATATTTTTAAAATACTCCAAATCAATGATCTTCAAACTTTGTCGACTCCGAAGTCTTTAAAACTATAATATTATTTTCTAAAATTATTTGTTTTTTAAGATATTCTTAAAATTATCATTTTTTGATAGATTTCTTACCATTCTTAGAAAAACACATCTTAAAAAAGTAATGAAAACATATCAATCAGTATTACATACTCTTTTATGTAGAATGAAATGAAAAGCAGTTAATTATTTTATCGTAATTTAAAAACCATATCCAGAAATTCTATTGAAGAAAATTATGTTATTGACAAAACGTTAAATATTAAAAAAGTTAACAGAATTGCCAAGACAAAAATTTAACACTGATAATGGAAAAAAACAGTCACATTGCTGCGAAATATGTGATACTATGTTGAATACTTCACAGGTTTTTTTAAATTGTATTTTAGTATTTCATAATGTTGTTAAATGTTGTTGGATATCGAAGAGTATTTATGCATGTATGCATAGAGGATTTATGTGATTAACGCATCATATTTTATTTGAATTGTACTGTCATTTTCTACTTTTTTTTTTAAATCTTTCACTAGGATGTAAAAATGGTTTAGTCGTATATAAGAACAGAATTCTTCAAAGTTAAACAGAGGCAAGATACTGTTTCATCACCCAGCTCTGAGAATTGCATTATCAACATTAGCTTTTTTTCTAGACGAATCTCTTAGGCAATTAGTTAGAATTGATCCAACGCATGCTAGGCTTTTGATCTGAGAATCTCCAGAGCCAATTTCTATTTAATTTTAAATTCCAGCTTTTGTGTTACCTTGAGATCCTTAACCAGCAGAGATCATTTAAAGCACAAATCGTGAATTGTTAAGTTAAAGTTTAAATCTAAAAAAATTTGTTTAAACCTTCTGATGCTACTGTTACTTCAATAGACAGGACGATAAGTCGTCTACCAATCTCAGTAAAGTAATAGTTAAGTTAGTTAAAGAATGAAACCTTGCAAAAGTACAGATGAAAAATCTTATTTTTGATGCTAATGTCAATGTACAAATTAAACTTTTAATGCTTTTCTAAGACTTATTCAATTTTCTTGCAATTTTCTTTTACCCTGCTTTCCTCGCTACTTAATTAGATAAAATGCATAGTCTTTCAAAACTTCCCGATGTTTTATATTATGTTACGCTATCAAGTATCATCTATTGCTTTGGCATATTTTGCAACTCCAATAAAGTTGCTTTGGAATTCACTGGTGATGGAAAATCTCTAGGTTATGAGGGATTAATGACCACTGACAGTCACTGGTGACCTTAAGTTGATAGTTACAGGCGTTATTCCGTTACGGACTCCAATATCCTTCGGTTTCATTTCACTTTAACAATCTATCTAAATTTACAGCCCTGCATCTTTGTCCTCATGGGTTGGTTAGGTTTAGGTTTAGGTTATTTAATTATGGCAAAGCACACGAGGGCTATCTGCCTAAAGGGAGGAATGCCTTCGTGGAGGACTTTCTAAGGGAAACTGGCTCGTATACACGTTACACATGGGGAAAACCACGAAAACGCCCATGCAGCCAGCCCGTTCGCGGGATTCGAACCTCGGACCAAACTACCAGTGTTCAGCGTCTTTACCGCTCGGCCGCTGGGTTGGACCCCTCATGGGTTGGACAGGCATCGCTGTCCTCCAGTGCCCCCACTGTAATAATCTATTGGCTGATCTCCAAAGACCATCAACATGCAGATCACTGTAGATTAATAATCTTAAGAGACACTGCTGTAATTCATTTTCTTTTCAGATAAAAATCCATCTAAATTTACTACACAAATGATCTGCTGGTTACTGGTGTGGGGCGGTGATCGTAAACGTCTGGTCACGAGTGCCCAATAGCATTCTTCAGTACAAGTATTCTTCCTTGTTTTTTCTAATTAAAATTCTACCTAAATTTATTGCATCGGATCATGCTGGTGACCCTTTGGTTAACCTCTAGTGACCAGAAATCTGTAAGTAACTAGTGAACTTCACGAGAATTGACGGGCACTGGTGAGCAGTACCCTTAGCAGACATCGGTGTGCTTTGATTTAATTTTAATATTAATGTCTATCTAAACTTAATGTACCATCTCACATCAGTTACTTGGCCCTAAGTGAGTTTCAACCTCATCAATGTAGATCACCAATGACACTAGCGGGTGCTGGTGAGCCACTGATTAAATAAAGGGCGGTGACTGTCAGTCCTTAAGTCAGAGCATTTACAGGCATCAATGCATTTCATTTTTATTTTTATTTCGAAAACTCTATATAAATTTACTATACTGTCCCACATTAGTGACCTATGAGTTGATTTCAAGTGACCCTGAATCTTCAAGTCACCGATGACCAAAAGCCTTTAATGCTCTTCGATGTAATTTTAAGTTCTGTTTAAATTTATTCCATTGTCTCAGGTCGATGACCTCTGAATTTACGTTTAGGGACCATAGGCCTGTTCGTCACAAGTGCCAGCGCTGTGGATATCGGTCGGTTTAATTTTAATGTATGTATATATTTAAATGTGTTGTCATTCAGCACTGATAACTTGTATCGACTCAAAGTAAAGCTCAGTTCGTAGATACCGGGATCGGGTACTAGTGTGCTTGGATTTAATTTTAATCTTAAAATATATAGTGTTTGGATTTAATTTTAATCTTAAAATATATCTCATTTTACCCTTCACTTATTTTGATTTTCGTGTCCTTGAATCTTTGGCCCTCATGTAACCAAAAGACTTCATGTGCACTCGTGAATCCTAGTTTAATTTTGATTTTTGAACTAATTTCACTTAATCTAAGTTTAGGGTTTATCTCTAACCTGTGATCTACATTTGATTCAGATAACTGTCAACCTGTAGGTAATAAATAGCCAACATCCCTGACGGTCACCTTCAGTTTGAGTTTTTTTTTTTTTCAATATAACTAAACTATATGAACTTAAATACATGTCACTTATTCAACTGCTAAATAAATCTGCAGTGTTACTGCAAATGATAAAAAAAAATTGTCTAATACTACATATTCAGTACTTAATACAGAATCATTAAGGTTTAAATCCTCTTAAATCTCAAAGCGACTTTTATGAATTTAATAATGAGCATATCTTCTATCCTTAAGACACTCTTCTGTAACTTGTACGTATAATGAAGTTCAAAACGAATGAAAACTACCTAACACTATTTTTTTCCAATGGCAGGCGCTTGCCTATGTCAGCATCGGTCACTCGTAAGGCCAGATTATGGTGGTCTCTATTATGGAGGCACCTAATAGTTGGGCCACCTTTGTCTCCTACGACAATTTACATCCCTGCCTTCTCCGGGATTAGAACCCAGGCACTTCGGTATCGCAGTCAGGCTCCCCTGACCACTATATCGTCTGGGCGGCACCTAACACTAAATCGAACTAAAAATTATAAAACGAGTAAATATTCCGAATAAAAACAAGATATTAAAAAACTGTTTTCGTTTAGTGTAATATATTGTAGCATTTTCTCTGCTGAAGAACTTGACGAATTGCCAACCCATTTCAATTTTTTTTTAGTTCGTTTTGCCTATGTAGTTTTTTTTCTTTTTTTTCCTGACCACCCGCAAGCAACTTTGATTTCAAGTGACATATTTTCACTTGCTAGCGTTCTCCAAGCTAAAATAATATGCAAATCACTGAACAATCTGGATTGCAGAAACGAGAGATCGAGAGATAAAGTCTGAATTTGACATTTTACCTCTCCGAAACGTAATTTGATACAAACAACTGAGATTTCATGACAGTGACAAAACGAATAGTAAGGACATGACCAGGTAGTTGTTCTACTTGTAGAGTTGAGTGAACGTCTGATCAGATCGATTGAAAGAAGCCAAGGGTAAACTCTATCATTTCCGCGTTCTGTTGTCTGAATTCTTGCTAATGCCATTAATTCCATGATTAAAAAAATGGAAAAGAACTCTCTGAGGTTAAATGCTCAACTATCATGAAATAACAGAACAATGAAGCTGATGTGGATCGCATGGTGGGAGTATATTTGAACGAACTGTATTTATGTCCACCCTTTTTTTTTAAAACCAGGATATTAATCTAGAAATGGGGGATAAAAAGCTGGCAAACAAAGCTTTTATCTATGCTTTTTCATGCATGAACATGATAATGTACTTCATTAAGCATTCAGGAGAAAAAGCCCTTTGTCTTCATTAAACCTGCGCGTATAGGATATTCCGTTATGTACTTGCAGAGAAACTCTTGTCATTTTTGGTGACTGAGTTTAATGAGAGTTACAATATCATTACGATTAATATAACATGACTTCGTTTAATTGTCTTGCAATGCTTAAAGTGTTTTAAAAGAAAACAGAAGGCTTGCATATGAGAAAGTTATACCTTAGTACAGAGTGATTATATAAAAAAAACTTAACCGATATATAAAGTCCTATCGGCCTATCCGCTCAAGCGATAGAAATAAAATTTTAGATATTTTATATGAAGGTGCTCGAGATGTGATGATTTAAAACAATAGAGCTCTCACAGTTACGGTTACAGTGAAAACGTTTCAAAGTTTTCGATGGCAACACCCTGTTTTTTCCAATGCAAACTGATCAGCGCTTCAAGAAACTATAAATGGCGTTGGAACGATACGCGTATAAGTAAAATATTTGCAAAAAAAGAGCATTGGTTATTTATTATTAGCTCTTGGTTGCACAAGAGTTGGGAAGGAAAAGAACTTTTATTGAAATTTTTAGCGAACTTTTATTCTTTTATTGAAGTTTTTAACGCGTAGAACGTTTCAAGGTAGAGTCATCTATCGTAACTTTGCAATTTTATGGTTATAGCGATCTCCGACGTCACTCCGATGAATTTCTGGTTCTGGGGTTGTATGATCCCTCGCTGATGTTTAGTGAACTGTGTTCTGTTGACATGCTATCGTACGCCTTCAGTAGAACTTTAGGAGATCACAGATTCGTACTCTTGACTGAACGTCGTTTGTTTCCTTCTTAAAACGCCACGTTGGCTGAACTTTACATTGCACTGATCACTTTGCGCAGCCAAAAAATGAGTGCTGCCTTTCGAAAATACCGAAATCAAATGTGAGAGCTCTATTGTTTTAAATCATCACAATTTCGAGCACATACCTACAGATAACAATACTTGAAATATCATTTCGATTGGTTGAGCCGATAGACCATTAGGGTTTCATATATCGGGGAAGTTTTTTTATGGACACCGTATATGTTGCAAGTGTTCTGTAAAAAGAGTTATCACTATTCGTTTAACGAACTATGACAAACAGTGTAAGAGTCGTCTGCCTAAGTAGAGAATGAATTCGTAAAAGAATTTCTAAGGAAGGCTGGATTGTATTCACGTTACCTACAAGGAAATGTACGACCCCCTTCATACAAACATCCCCCATGATTCAAAATAGGGTTGAATACTCGAAAGGAAGGTTATTATTTATGGTATTTGAATAGTATTAGAAGTATTTGAATATAGCAAAGCTATAAAGGCTGTCTACCTAACAGCACGAACGCCTTCGGGGAAGAATTGCTGAGATAAACTGTTACAATGTGGAAAATGTGGAAAATCACGAAACCAACCACTCAATCAGTTCGTTCATCTGGATCGAACCAGGCGAACTCCAAACCAGATCGAACTATTGGTATTTCGTGGTCTTAACCACTCGGCCATTGGTGGGGTACTTGGAGGAAAGAGCGGAGATACTTGATCTCTGGACATAAAGCATATGAAAATTAATTAGTAAAGTTCTGAAATCTAATAACATATTTAATGTTTTATCTTTATAAAGAAGCAGTTACACATACTCATTTTCAGACATTTTCTTTCACCGCAATAAATAATTTTTTAAATTCGGTAAGGTAACTTTCTTAAAAGTAAGCATATTTACAGCGTAATTCTTTAGTATTTGCAAATTAAGAAACTTAATTGAGCATAATTTAAAAATATAGATTTTATTATACTAATGTTATTTCTGAAGTAAATTATTTTTGTTTATTTAATTTTTTTGGTGTATGTGTAATTGCATAATAAGCAGTTTTTGTTTGCTATTTGTGTATAATATTTACACTTGTCTACACTAGTTGCATTTATTGACTCATGTTTCTTTACATTTGCATCATATATATATATATATAGTATATGTATTGCAAAGTAGAGTCATTTCATTCCATTCTTCAGGGATAAGATCGTGTATCCTCATTCAGCCAATCATCTCGTCGTCAAGAGGCGGCCATTCTCCTCCATGATTCAGTTACTGTTTTTGACTTTGGCATCCAAAAGTTAATATCGCTTGATTTTGCATACTTTAAGTTAGAAGCAGTCGTCTTAAAAATATGACTGCGAGGAGTGCTTTTATCGCGGAGCAGCTAACTTTCTGTCTTTTACCATAACCGATAGCTGATTATTTTGACAGCGATGGAATTTGTCGCTTGAAGTTTTTTCCTCTAAAATAAAGTGTAATAAATATTTGCGTTATAAGTATAGATCATAATCTAGTCTATGACTCATGATTGACTTCAGAACATCAACGGAAAGAGCTGTCAGTAAGTAGGTAAATGGAATTTATTCATAATTGCTAGTTTTGGAATTTTTCTGACGGGAAACTCATAAACAAATAATATGGAAAAAACGCATAATTTACTTTCATTTTGTTATACACAGTGTTCACATCTTGATTGTAGAAGTATACTTCCAATTTCTTTTTTCATTTCCTCTTGACGTGCTTGAATCTTTTCTTGAACGGCTCTTATCTCCTTTTTAACGGAAACTTGACCAGCTTCCCTTTTTTCTTTAACGGATTTAATCTCTTCTTTAACAGAATCTTTCATCTCGTCTTTAAATGCAGCAAAGGCTACCATCAACTGTCTTAACTGTTCTTCCATCCTCGTGTTATTGGCATTCAAAAATCCCAACTCTGACACTACAAATTGTTGCGTGCGTACGCGTTCGTTATGGATTGAATGCACCAGTCGTTAAAAAGTTAACAAAATTTATTCTTTTCACAAGAAATAAAACAAAAACACTGAAATATTTCCTCAGAGATATTCGTCCAATATCACAATATCTCAAACGTTAAACAGAATTCAATTCAAAACAGATAAAGTCAATCCAATCGCTTTTAGAGTCACCTAAATCACAGCGAATTCGCTACAATCAATCACAGCATTAAGTAAACAAACCGTTCGCTTAAAACAGCTATAACTACAACTGAGATGAGGTGTTTTAATTCGGCTTTTATAAGCTTTTTAATTATTTACTAGAATATTCTAGTAAAATCTCGATTTTTCTCGATATTTGGGGATGACAACAGTAATTACGAGACCTTCGCCGGGACAACAGTAAATGGCGAATAATCAATCTGTTAGACGACATCTGGATGCTTTTACACGAGGTCGAATCATTGGGAAGTTGGAGGAAGGCCGCAGTGTGACAAGTGTGGCTGCAGAGTTCGGAATTGCTCACAGCATCGTTTCATGACTTTAAAGACAATTTCAAACTACAGGAAGAGCTATCCCGGGGTTTAGTAGTGGTCGTCCACGAGGAACCACACCCGCAGATGACCGGTATATTGCCTTACAGGCCAGAAGAAACAGGCGGCAGACAGCGGGAGAAATCGCTAGACACACGACACAGGCGACTGGACGACCGATATCGCGTTTTACCGTGGCCAGAAGACTGCACGGTGGTGGTCTGTTTGCACGACGCCCTGTACGGTGTGTACCTCTAACGCCTGCCCATCGGAGAAGGCGTTCTCTGTGGTGCCGGGAACACCGGAATTGGAGAGACAATGAATGGGGACGAGTACTCTTTACAGATGAGAGCAGATTTAGTCTGAGTTGCGATTCTAGACACATACACATCTGGACAGAGCGGGGAACACGCAATAACCCCTTCAACATCATCAAAAGGGACTGTTTTGGAGGTAGCGGAGTTCTCGTTCGAGCAGACATAATGCTTGGTAGCCGAACCGACCTTCATATCTCCCAAGGAGGTTCGTCACCTGGGACTGCTATTGTAACGAGGTTCTTCTTCCTTACACGCGTCTTTTCACAAGGGCTATGGGTCCTCAGTTCCTCTTCATGAACGACAACGCTCCACCTCATCGCACAGTTACTGTCGAAGAGCTGTTGAAGAGTGAAGGTATTGAATACGTGGATTGGTCGGCAAGGTCTCTGGATCTAAATCCCGTCAAGCATGTACGGAACTTACTAGGGAGACCCGTGGCAGCACGTAACTTATCGCCAGTAACGATTCCGAAACTGCGATTGGTGCTACAAGAGGAACGAGCAGCAGTGTCTCAACAGCTCATTAACAATCACATATTTCACATAATCACATTTCTCTTTGTTAATGAGCATTTTATTTCCGTAAATTCATTTATTTATTTTTTGTGATTTAAATGTTTCATAGATAAGGGTGTTTTCAAGATACAGTGAAACTTAACAGAAATTGTTTTTTTTTTTACAAGTCATTTTGAAAGTATTTTTGTTGAGCTAATGCTTTAATACTATGCATATTTTGCGCATTGAAAAATAATATATATTAACTGACAGACTGTTAAGTTACTGACAAAGTTGACAAATTTTCTATTTGTATATATGGCAATCTCTAAAGTTTTGGTTTGATGTGTTTCATGTAAATTGAAAGCCAATTTAAATCAATAATAATAAAAGATAAATATATTAGACCTAGTGACAGCTTAAAAGAAAACTCTTAATGTTATTTTTGAGAGAAGAAGCAATGGAATTTAAATGCCATTCAACAGAAACTAAAATGCATCTTTAACACAGTGCTTTATTATTCTTAACTTGGGGTGCAGAAGTAATTCTCTTTTCAATTCATCATCAATAATAATAACCCTTAATCCTAAAATTTATTATATCATTTACATTTCCGTTCAATTAAATTTCATTTGTTTTAGGTATCTTAATGTAAAACTTTACTATAAACAGACATTCTATTATTTAATTCATGGGCAGGTTAATTTTTGAAAACTAAATTGTATGTGTTATGATTTCAGAGTTACTCTTGAAACTTTCAAAAAGCATTAATTCAGAAAAGTTCAGAAAGCGTTAATCCAGACAGTATTAATCATAACTAATGATGGATTGTTCATACGTTAAATATATTTCTTTAAGAGTTAGTTTTTTCCCACCGCTTATAAAAAGAAAATATTTTCATATCTTATTTTTCCCACCGCTTATAAAAAGCAAATGTTTTCAGGCAGATTCATCTGTACACGGTGTCTATAATTAAAGAACCGTATTTCAAAGCTGCCTACAAGCGAAACCAGTGATCAGAAAATTGAAATGTAATAGCGGACTTAACAAAGGGAGAGAATGCCTTTCAAAGAGAAAAAAATATAGTTACAAAGAGCGTCACCAGATAGCGTTTTACTTTAAAAAACCTGTAGTAAAAATGTAAATCTTTGTCGACGTCGTGCAGCAGCTTTATAAAACCTGGAAACATTCGAGAAGACTGTTTTCAATGTGCTTATTGCTCACAATGACGTTAAGTTTGTGAGATCGCGCTTTCTTAGTAAAATTGTTTTATCAAAACAGCCTGCACTTTCGTAATGTGCAGCCTCCCCAATCCCCAGACCTCAGTCCATGAGATTTTTTGACTTCCGGGACATTTGAAACATCTGGTAAGTTTTGGCAATCCAAGACCTTTACCTCATTGTAAAGACAGCATTTCATACCACATGCTGAACATTTCCCAGCACATACTTCGGTCAATTATGGAACATGCCATCTTGCAATTTCAGATGGTAGCTGAAAATGATTGGCATGATGTGGAGCATACTTTTTTGTAACAAACTTGTAAAGCTATTGTAAAGGCGTGGCTAAATTTATAATTTGTTAATACACTCACGTTTGTGAAAATTGCAACACCATGAAGGACTTACGCGAGTGAGCTGAAATTTTCAGGAAATGCAAAGTAGCGCATGATATGCAAATGATTAGAATTGCAAATCCGTAGCGCATGCGTATGCTGAGCAGCGCCCTCTGAACGGCTGATGGATCCGAATAAATAGACGGCTGTAGCGAGGCGTGTATGGTTATCGGTGGTTATCTGCTAGTGGTAAACGTTAACTCAATCTGTACTTATGCCTCGTCGACGAAAGAGAGCGAGATTTGAACAACTTACAGAGTTTGAACGAGGGAGAATCATCGGCCTTCGTGAAGCTGGATTGTCGTATCGTGCAGTAGCCTCTCGTGTGCAGCGTAACAGCAGCACAGTGATGCGCGTTTGGAAGCAGTGGACGGACGAGTGTCGGACAACTCGGAAATCCGGGAGTGGACCCCGAAATGTGACGTCAGCTCGCGATGATAGACACCTGGTCCGCATGGCGCGGACGGACCGTACAGCTTCCTCTAGACAATTGGCAGCACTGTGGTCAATAGCTACAGGTGTTTCATTGTGTGCTTCATCAATTCGTAGACGTCTGCTGCAGTGTGGACTGCGCGCACGGACTCCTTTATACAGGATCCCCCTAACGCACGACCATCGCCGCCTGCGGCTACAATGGGCCAATCAGCATAGAGACTGGCGTGCTGATTGGCAGCATGTCGTGTTTTCTGACGAATCCCGCTTTAATTTGTGGTACCATGATGGCCGCATTCGTGTCAGACGCTATGCCGGTGAACGCCACCTTCCGGAGTGCATTATCGAACGCCACAGTGGACGAACACCCGGAGTTATGGTCTGGGGCGCCATAGCATATCATAGACGATCTCAATTGCTACGAATTGTGGGCAATCTGAACAGCAACCGGTATATCCGTGAAGTTCTACAGCCCGAAGCTGTTCCCTTCCTTCAAAGCTTGCCAGGCGCTGTATTTCAACAGGACAATGCCCGCCCTCATACTGCTCGGATTGTTAAATCCTTCTTTGCAGCGCAGCAGGTACAGCTTCTTCCTTGGCCTGCGTGTTCCCCGGATATGTCGCCAATTGAACATGTGTGGGATGTCATTGGTCGGCGTCTTGCTCGTGATCCTCGTCCTGTTGCGTCTGCAGACGAACTTTGGGTACGCGTACAAACGATATGGAATGCTCTTCCTCAGTCAGACATTCAAACTTTGTTTGACTCCATGCCACGTCGTGTAGCAGCACTTATTGCGGCGCGTGGTGGCCACACAAAATACTGATTCTGATCTCTTGTTCTTGTTTGTTTGCTTTGAACATTTAATCATTTATTTGTACCACTACCACTCAACTGTGTATTAAATTGCATTCAATTATGACGATTCCTTCTTGGTGTTGCAATTTTCACAAACGTGAGTGTATAATGCCTTGTGGTGACGCTATTTGTAACTAATTTTTTTTCGCTGAAAAACATTCTCATCCCTTCTTGAAGTCCGCCACAAAATTTTACAATTTTCTAATTTGTGGTTTCGCTTTTCAGCAGCTTTGAAATAGAGTTCTTTAATTATAGACACCTTGTATAAGAAAGGCCAGGTATCAAGAAGTTGTTTCCTCGCTCGTGATAGCCCTGAACTAGAACATGACATCGTCAGCCGTAATTGATAACCCTGAACTAGAACATGACATCGTCAGCCGTAATTCTACGGCTGACGATTAGGATGCTATTTCTTTATTGTGACATGGATCTTTTCCCACTTCTTATAAGATATATTTTCTCTTTCAGAAATACAGAATCAGTCTAATTTCCATTCTTGATAGTTGAAGTTGGCACATATATTTTGTGTTATTTTCCTCGTGCTCTTGGGGTTTCAAGATAAATATAACGTAAGAGATATGTATATTTGTTGGTTCCTTTACTCGCTGCCTTCTTTTATGCACAGATCATTCTTTTTTATTGCAAAAGGACTATTAGTCCCGAATGAGATATTGGTACTGAACGGGCATTTTGCGTTGAATCACTATAAATAACGTATCAAACTGTTGCCAACAAATATTACAGCAATGTATTATATTTAAAGAAATTGAATAATAAAGCATCTGCATGAATTTATGCATAGTTCTTGCATTGTGGGAAAGCGACGGTGCATAGACCCATCCAATTTTGAATAACTTAATCTTCCACCCGAACATGGGCGCCTGGAAGCCTGAATTTTGAATTTCGAATTTGTTTTATTATCAATTTCACATTCTGTAAAATTTTAACGAATTTTTTATTAGTAAACTCAATGGTTTTAAAGAGAGCAGTGGCAACATGGGAAAAACATTTTTATCTCCAGCGCGCGAGACTGTTTATCTAAAATTCTAAAGATGTGCTGTTTTTAAATATCTGGTGAGTTGAATTGAATTTTATATGGCGTAAGTAAGAAGATTATGGTATGTAATAAATAATGTTTCCACACAAAACGCTAATAATAAAAAGACGAAAAAGCATTTTTTTGTAGCCATCTTGCTAAACTGAACACTGATATGACGAAAGTGAGAAAAGAGTGAAAAAATATAAAAATGTTATGCCGACACTTAACGCTGCATCGGCAATTCTAAACGTAAACTGTTACTGAAATCAAAATGGTACGTTTGTTTGAATTACTACTGTTTGTTTATGAATATGACAGAAATAAATTCTGATAAGCTAGGAAATGATTTATTTTCTCTTAATTACGAAATGTTAACAATATAACCAAGCAATTTTCACCGCGGCAGATGTACAAGGAGGTAAGGACAGCCGAGTCTTTAGTATCCAGTAGAAAACTGGGAAGTCTCATAATAAAATGAACTATAAGAAAAAAAGGAAAAGTATATACCGTTTAGCATATGTAAATATTTTGATACCTAACACACAGTAAAATCTTAACAATTCACCAATATCATTGGGGTTTTTAGTATTCCCGGAATTCTTTCTTGATGAGTTTGGACTGTACTTTGAAAAGGTTTGAAATTACTCCCATAGTAACCTATGAGAAATAATGTATCCTATAATGAATGCCATCTTTAATTTCATTTTTGTCTGTGTATGAAGTATCAGTGAGCTTTAACTCTAGTTCCATGTTATTTAAGAAAAACTTTAATGAGGTGTCCAATGTCCAAACAAATAAAAAAAAATACATACTCATATTTTTTCACTCGGCATCAAGTTAAGTAATTTTTATCGACGGGGGGTGTGAGGGGAAAAAAAGCCCACACAAGCAGAAATTACACTCCACCTCTAAATTGTTCTGATGCGTACGCTATTTTCCCCTTTCTAACGCAACTTTTGTAATATTTAACTCCGCTGCTTACAGGTTGACGGCTGAAGAGCAGCACCGGTGTCTTCGAAGGAACAATTGAGTCCTATTATTAAATAAAGTTTCTATTTTCAGTTCCTTCGCCAGCGATGAATCCCAACTTCCTGACATAGTTTTCATGCTGAAGAAATTTATCCCAGAGGCGTAAAAATGACAGCTTGAAATAAAAAGAGGGAAAACTAGAAAACACATTATAGTACCAACCGCAGCGTTTGGAATAAATGGGATTATAAGTAGCAATTGTCTTCACCTGAATGCTAGAAAAGGAACGCGAAGAAGCTTAGTACGAGCTTTCAAAATTAGAATTTTCTTCTTCAAGTATCAAAGATTCATATTTGGCGCCATAATCCTCTTCAAATGTCACGCGCAGGTATTGCATTGAATAAAATTAATGCGATAAAGTAAAATTCCAAATACGTGATCTATTTAGGATAAACATGTATGCGGATATTACGATCATTCGGATAACTTCATTGTAAAATTATTAGGTATTTTTGAATGTTAGGAAACTGAACAAAATGAGCAACGCCCTCGCCGGGACTCGAACCACGGACCTTTGGATACGCACCCAGCGAGCTGACCACTACACCACGAAGGCATGCGAAGAAGGGGAAAAAATACCGATTTTCAATATCTTCGTTCTAAAAGCCAATGTTCTAATCATGCAAAACAAGGAAAAGAAATTCATTTTTTATTTATTATATATTTTAATAAAAATTCCATTGCTAAGCCAAAGTTTTTTTTTTTTTTTTTATTTTATGAATTTTCAGCAAAATTAGACAATGAAATTACTTAGTTTAACTGTTACTTATTATTTCAGCAACTGCTAAATTTTATTTCAGCCATTAATGCAATTTAGACAGATGCATACGCTGTGGAGTTTGGCACAGTATGTACTGCAAACATGCAAATTAACATACATTTTAACAGGAAAGCTTTCAGTACCGTTTTTTATTTGCTTTGTCAGTCTTTATCATATTGCTGCGGAAGATCATTCCTGAATCAATATTCGTGTTTTAGTAATGTCAAATTTAAAAAAAAATATTTTCGACAAATACCGAAATTTAATTTTTAAGCCAGTCTTCCGGTTTCTTGCTTATATTTGGGAAAGTTTTGCACTCGTTATGAAAAAATAAAATAAAATTATAAGAAGTTTGATTTCCGTACGACAAAAATTTATCGGGATATTCAAATCCAAAATTGGCTCGTCTTGGGGATCGGTTAATTAAGTTAGAATAATTCGGGAAAATGAATTTAAATGAACTGCAGTAAAAAATGCATGAGGTATTTTCTCTCTCCTACCAGCATGCTTTAGTGGTGCAACGGTAGCACGCTCAGCGCGTATTCGGGAGGTCCAGCGTTCGAATCCTGGCCATTGGACACTTTTAACATTCCATCATCGATATAACCTAATGACTCCGAAAAATGGAGTGTGGCGCCCGAACTAAAAGGTGATCGACGATAATTGGTCACCACTAGCATTTGGCGATTGGGTGTCCTCCTCCCCAGTCGTCCTTTAAAACGGGGAGTATATTAGGTATTTTCTCCCTTATTCTCGCATGCCTTCGTGGTGTAATTGAAAACATATTGGACGCGTATTGGAGAGGTCCAGCATTCGAGTCCCGGAGAGGACACTGCCCATTTTCCACTTCTACAGAAAAAAAAACTAATGACTCTACAAGTGTACATAATTTAATAGGCCGTACAAGAAATCCACTTCAGATTTTTAAAATTTGCATCAAATGAGCGTGCTGACGTTTCTCATGCTCTTTAACGTCAAATAAGCAATTCCTTGTTGACGCACGGTTATAACAAACAACGGCGCAGTGTCATAATAGGCTTCTGTCTAATAATAACCAATGCAATTACTATCAGTTATTGAAAAGTTTAAAAAGTAATAAATATATACTCCCCGTTTTAAAGGACGACTGGGGATGAGGAGACCCAATTGCTAAATGCTAGTGGTGACCAATTATCGTCGACCACCTTTTAGTTAGAACGCCATTTTGGAGTCATTAGGTTATATCGATGCCGGAATGTTAAAAGTGTCCGATGTCCAGGATTCGAACTCTGGACCTCCCGAATACGCGCTGAGCGTGCTACCGTTGCACCACTAAAGCATGCTGGTAGGAGAGAGAAAATACCTCATGAATTTTTTACTGCAGTTCATTTAAATTCATTTTCCCGAATTATTCTAACTTAATTAACCGATCCCCAAGACGAGCCAATTTTGGATTTGAATATCCCGATAAATTTTTGTCTTACGGAAATCAAACTTCTTATAATTTCATTTTTTCATAACGAGTGCAAAACTTTCCCAAATATAAGCAAGAAACCGGAAGGCTGGCTTAAAAATTAAATTTCGGTATTTGTCGAAAATATATATATTTTTTTTAATTTGACATTACCAAAACATGAATATTGATTCAGGAATGATCTTCCGCAGCAATATGATACCCAAACTTTCTCGCGATTACAATATTTCCTTTACTTCGCACAAGGAAGTAAAAAGGAGCTTTAAGCAACGATTGACAAAGCAAATAAAAAACAGTACACAAAGCTTTCCTGTTAAAATGTATGTTAATTTGCAAGTTTGCAGTAAATACTGTGCCAAACTCCATAGCGTATGCATCTGTCTAAATTAAATTAATAAGTTTAAAAAGATCCTGTATTAAAATCTTCTTTTTACTTCATTGTAAGAAGTAAGGAAAGTATTGTAATTGCGAAAAATTTCAGGTATTTCAACGAAAATATCTAATTTAACAACTCTCGAATCCATTTGAACGATCTTTTTTTTTGGACGGGGGGGGGCACATCTGTACGTACAAACAGAATAAAGGGCTCTTTTTTCAAAACGGATTGTAAAATGGATTCAGAAGAGATTATTCGCCTGTATCTCGTATACCTCACAAATGAGTGACCTAGGACGCTGAAATTTTGTACAGGGGACTGCTATACTAAGCAGTTGTGCAACTCCCTTTTTGGTTGCAATTAGCCTCACCAAATGTCTGCAAATATATACTTGTATATATACCCACGCTGTTACTTGGCTTGGTGAGTCAGTTTTCTTATTCTTATATGTTGGTAAACTATGCGTTTCTTTTCTTTGAAAGTGATTGAAATATATTGTTCTTATGTTCCGGTTAAGGTTTTTATGCCTTTAGTTAAGCTGCATGCAATAGTTGTAGAATTAACAGTTTAAAAGTTTAAGTGGCGCAAGCCTAACGCGGCCGCTATTTGTTTACATTTGAAACTCCTAATGAAATAATGAATTAAGTCAGGTAGTGCTTTAACTTCAGTGTCTTTTGGACCAAAAGTGAACTGTCAATTTTGCGCACCGAAAAATCTGTCTTCCTACCCCTGGCGGACTTGCTTGTTTTTACGCAGAAACTCTGATTTTAAATTGTAAAAACTGTTTTCTTTAATTGTTTTTAACTGTATTTGGTGTTTGCTGTTTTTCTGTATCTTACAATTTTTAATGAAAAAGCTTTGAGTTTTATGTACTCCCGAAGTGAATTAATTGAGTGAAAAATATACCTTTAATGAAATTCGAGGAAATAAGTCTAAATGAAACGTAGGAAAAAATGTGTATAATTTAATAGGCCTTACAAAGAAGTTATGTAGTATCCACATAAGATATTTTATATATCATAAAAAATCTACTTCAATCTAAGATTCCTCCAGCCTTTGGACTTTATATTGGTACATATCTCTTTCTTGTGTATCCCACAGTATTTTATGTGGTTAATGGTTAAAAAAATTGATAAAATGCAAAGAGTTAGATTAATAAATTATTTATCTCTTTTAAATCTTTTTTTTTTTTTTTTTTTTTTTTATTTTTTTTTTTTTGTAAAAATCTTATGAAATGGCACAAATTTTTTAGGTACATCTATTGCGCTCAGAACTTACGTACCTGCACAAAAAACAATAATTAATGAAATTTCACCTTTGCTTGAGATTGATTTCGAATGAAAGTTTTCTCAAAATGGATCGAACTTCTATAATTTCAAACGAGCAAAAAATAAAATTCAATGCCTTAGCGATACTAGTGAGACTAAAGTCGTAGACCAAGGATGAAGTAAAATGTAAATTACAAATCATTATGCAGAAAAACTGTTACTAGAGAAAAAACATTTATTTAGAAACAAACTATTAACTTGTTTATTTTTTTGCTTAAAAAGTAATTTTGCTTCTCCTCACAATCAATATAAGGACCAACATACTGAAATCATTCGAATCTTTGGATCCTAACTTAAGAAATCATTAAACATTTTTTCCCAAAACTTTGGAGTAACTACTTTTACTGATGCCCCAGTAGAGAAGAATTCACCAAAAAAAGAATAGGTTGTAATTTCGGTGGTATTGAAAAGTATTCAGTATTTCAGAGGTATTCAGTTTGAATAATCAGTATCTGTCATGAGGGTCCTGACTGATACAATATTTCAGCGCGGCATCCAACGAAATTTGCTAAAATTTTTTAGTAATCAGAACACTGCGCTTCATTGAAAATTCTCGAAACTATCTCTCGAACTCTCCTGATAATTTTGGACATAGATAATGAAGTTAAGACCCATCACTGAAAATTCTGGAAACCACGTCTTGAATGATGATAATTCTGGACATACATAACGTATTGTTAATAAATCTAGTAGTTCATGCCGGTCTATATAAACGCTTGTTCGAGCGCATAAGTCTACCAGCCGAAATCTTCAGCCTAGCTATTTAATTTTGAGATGTTTTTTAAATACATGGCAATTCGAAACTAATGTCACAGAAAGAAAACATACCTGTCACTACTACAGCGAATTTATTTCGCTATTGCAGATAGAACATAAAAGCGTAACTCTTCATATTTCTATGGATGTGCACGTATGTTGGATGTGGGGGGGGGGCTTTTGTAACACGGCAGACGTCTGCACTATAGTTCAGTTCCTAAGCTCTTGCCTAATAAGTGTGCGGATCCACCATATTCTAACTGCTGGACCCATAAAGCTGGTCAAATGACGTACGTCTCGTCTCAAATTTCGAAGCAAAATAACTCAGAAGAAAGTTTAAAATAAGTTATTGTAGCCTAACGGTTACATAATACAATTTTCCTTTGAGTTACATAAACAGTGTACAGAAAATGTATTTCAAATGGAGTTTGAAATGTAGTCTGTAGGTAGAGGATACTGTAGAAAATAAAAGACCAGACTTTAAACATAAATGAATTGGATGACTTTAAATGAAATGTACAATGATCAAGCAGTGGATCCTTGTACAACTTTTCTTTTGGCTAATAAGCTTTCATGCAGGACGTGTGAGACGTACATGATGATCGAAAATTAGGAAGACAAAAAATATCAGCAGATTAAAAGACATATAATGCTGGATGGAATGAGAGCTGTGACAACCGGTGCAGTTTTAGAGCGGCAGTACTAACCGTTGAAAAATCTTAGATATGTCGGCCAGCAAAATGCCTTTAACTAGTGAGATATTTACAGACGACTCTAAGCTAGTGCAGCAAAATGTCTCTAACCTAGTTCAAGATAAAAAGAAAGAAGGTCACTAAACAAGAAATAAAAAAATACGAGGAAATATCACATTATAGGAGATTTGACCAATATCGATATGCTGATTTTGACCGAAACTTCGGAGAAAAAAAAAAGAGAGACGTTTGTGTTCTGTTGATTCCTCATTGCTCGATGCAACGTTATTGATATGAGGATTTGATGATTAAGGTGAAAGATCTCTATCTCGAATTGCAATATTTGATAAGATGCGAGTTAAACATTTTGATTAACATTTAAATCATTGTCAAAACAATGATTCTTCCCACGACTCCAAATATTTCAGCATACACAACTATTGGTAAAATAAATTATAATCTCTGCCTATGATTACCAAGGAATTACAAACGATAGAGATGCATCTGGGAAAATTGTTCATTAAGCATATTATTGTGATTGGTTGCGGAATCGGTGAAGCAGTTGCGTAAAAATGCCTGACTTGCTTAGGAATAAGAAATTAATTTTGAAGGAGTTCCGCAGAAAATTGAGACAAGCCTCCTAACCAAGTAAAGGCTAAAGGTTCACTCCATCAAAAATAAAATCCTCACAAAATTCTTCCCCATATTAACAGAGCTCTATATGGATTGCAAGGCGAAACAGGTTTCTTCAGCAGTTTCTCAGGCCGTTCAAGGACTGAAGAAAAGTAGTACCCTACAATGAATAGCAAATCTTCCAGGTGGATCACAATTGTTGTGAATAATGGGATCACACAGGAACGTAAGCAAATACTACCAGAAGTAAAATTAACTTGCCAGAAAAAATATTAGCATTGCATTTTAGCTAAAATTTGTATTTGTGTATTCCGATGACCATTACCTGTTCAAAAAGTGACACAGTCAGAACAGTAATTACCAGAAATGGAATTATTAGCCATTTTACGTATTTCTTGCTCTGACGATAAGCCAGCAGTGGATAGTTTGAAATCTATCAAATTTTTACATACATAATATCAGAAACTAAATTAGTGATTAATAAAGAAACGTGGCACTGCATGCTTTCTCTTTCAAATTCCATTCGTATTAAAAAATTAAACTATATTTATTTAAAACAAGCCTCATATTTAGAAAGAAAGTAGCTCGCGAGCCGCAGTTAAGATGTCGGAGAGCCTCAGTTTTGCCATGTCTGTACATAGACAATTCATAATTCGTCTTGTATGGGTTCCCCGCGGCTAATTGGTCTGTTGCCTTTAAATATGGTATAACAGCAGTTCCCGAACCTTTTCACTTGAGGAATCCTTTTTAGAATCAGAGGAACCCCTAAACCCGTTCCCATATCTTGATGATCTTTAAGAATTGTGTAACATGGGTAACTTAGGTTAAGCTACTTGGATATGACAAAGCATGCGAATACTATCTGCCTGTCACATGGATACGAAAAAGGTAGAGAGAGTAAGGGAATGTAAAGTAATGAGATATTTAAACTATTGTGCAATATCTACGAAATAAAATTATATTTTAAAATTTTTTAACTTTAATACTTCAATTTATTTTCAATACTGTCGAAAGTTAGGCATGTGTTAAGTTTCTCCCAAAGTTCAATGGAACATAGCAATTTGTGTTCAACGCATATTTTATACGTCGGTGGATCAAAAAAAATGGTTACTCCAAGCACCAGCATTTGAAAAATAATTATTGTGGAGGGAATACTTAATCCCCAGAGTGTAGGCAGATGGCATTAGTTGTCTAGCAGCGGCTGTTCGGGTAGGTAGATTAAATCTGCAGATGCGCCAGAGAGATTGAAATGGCAAGACGTTTAGAAAAGTTGTCTCCCTTTAAGATGTGAGCCGTGATTCGCCGTCCTGATTGAGTATCTGGAGGGTGGACAGCGCAACGTAGGAAGAGGATCCCAAACGAATTTACACCGTTACTGCCGATCGTTACCGGGCCTCTTAGGCAAGGTTATATGAAGCCATCCGACGCAAGCGCCCTGGCACGTTGGTGACGGTGTCGTCCTCCTGCATGGCAATGCCTGACCCATTCAAGAATTACTGCAAAAGTTTAAGTGCGAAGTCTGGAGTCTTTTCTCACACAGAGCACTGATTATTTTCTTTTTTCTGAAACTGAAGGAACACTTATCTAGAACGAGGTTCTTTTCACACAGGTACGTTAAAACAGCCACAGAGAACAGGTTCAATAGGCAGGGACGTGATTTCTACAAAGCCAGATTAAACTAGTTCATTCGACGTTCAAATAAAAGTCTAAATAGGTTTGGTGATTATGTGGAAAAATGATAGGGCAAATATGCCTCTTGATTCCTGTTTGCATTTTCTGTCTTTTGTTAACGAATATTTTTTTATTCCTCCTGTAACCTTTTTCTTTTTGGATCCACCCTTGTATTATTCCTGGCAACATCACTGAAGTCGATGTAATAAATTTGGCTTTTGCAAGTTAATCATTATAACAAGGAATGGAAAAACGGTCCACACCTCATTTACGAGGTATCACCAGAGAGGCAATAGGCTAAAGAAATTTTAAGTGTTAGGCCGAAAGAGGACTTCAGACTTCTGTCTGGACAGATTCCTTGGCCTCGCCAAACTCTTCATTGAAATCTTAGGAATTTTACATGCATCATACAGATATGGCATAACAGCAGAATAAAACGAATTAAGAATACTTTTATAATGCATTACAATTAAAAGAAGTGGATATAATAAGTACAGATATTGAGATTCATACATCGTAATACTCTTTTAACACAAATATAGAACGCTTTTACAACAGTACAATAAATGAAAGAGTTGAATTCTAACTTATTGAGTTCTAATAATTTGATGCATAAATAGATTAGATACATGAATTTGAAAATTATCCAATGTTATTATGTGAACAATTGATTTTCATTATCATAAATATTTTCATGAAGTCTATAAGAATTAATCGTCCTTTATCGTTATTAATTAACTTTCGGTGCCAATCTTCATTTATACTGCTTTTGAATATTTGCCGTCTTAAATCCGAAAGTTTAGAGCATTCCAATAGAATGTGCAAGACATCAGCAGTTCGTGAGCCACAGACACATTTTGCATTCATTAGCTTGTACATGTTTAAGTAAGACGGGAAAGCTCCATGTCCAGTTAGGATCTGTGTCAGGAAGAAATCGAACCACATTCTTGGAGTCTTGACTTTTGCAATGAGTTTATACTTATGACGACTTATTTCAAGATTATTCCACCGCCTTTGCCATTCTTGTAGAGTCACTTGTTTTAATTGCTTTTTGATGCAGCTAATAGGCATTTTAATATCCTGGAGGTTTCCTTGAATGGTACCGTCCTTAGAATACACTGCTAAACATTGAAAATGCAACATCAAGAAGGAGTGGTCAGAAATATATGCAAATTTTAAAGTAGACGCACGTCACTGAGTTAAGCAAATGATGTGTTACTAATTATAGTGTATTTCTATAGTAAAACCTTCATTTCGCCTAAGCTGGAATACTTAATAAAAGTGACACCAGAACTTTTTATTTGCTCTTGGCGGATATTAATTTACTACACAAAATCATCTTAACAATTAAGGAGTGAAAATTAAGCATAAGAATAGAGAGAAAACAATGAGTATATGAGGTTGCCTAATTCAACTATCAAATGGCAAGTGGCCTAGATATTTCTTATTACACTAGATGGATTACAGGCTGATAATATAAGGCTAGATATTGTTCTGCAGGAAGACTGAAGATCTAAGGCTAAATAGACTTTCATAGAGCTTTAATATGCAAAGCTAGAGGGACTACATAGCGAATGAAAACATTAAGGAGGAGTATTACATAGAAACGGAAGACCTAAAACTAAGTATACTACTTAGAAACTGAAACCATAATGCTAGCCTGGACTGCATGGGGAATGCAGATATGAGAATAGGTGGACTTAAGGCAAAACATTAGAGTGACTAAATGAGGACTAAAGCCATAAGGCTAAATGGTGGACCTCATGGAAACTGAAGACTGGAGGGACTGTGTTAAGAACTGAAAACGTAAAGGCTAGGCGGACCACGTGGAGAGGGAAGACATAAAGCTAACTGAGCTAAATCGATACTTCATATATAAGACTTGATGAATTTAGAAGACTAAAGGGCTATTGAAGTCCACATAGAGACTTAGAAGCTTCCGTGCGAACCTATTGCATGGGTTCTTATAATTTATTTTCCATTGGTCAATTTAATCAATATTCTGTGCTACTTGTTACATACAAGTAGGAATAGGAAGGGATAATGTTTGATTTTTTCCACGTATAAATATGTCTACACTATCACAGGTATAAATACGTCTTTCTTTCAAGTATATCTATACTATCAAAATCTACGCCTATCGCAGGTTGTTGCTTCACTTTTATGTCAACACCATTATTTGTAAGAGCAGTAGACAAATAAAGTTACTCTTACCAATGTTGACGTCACTTATTTACATAAGTGGGAGAAACGAAGACAAAAACGGAGTAATTGCTTTTGAGTCGGAAGTCAGCGACGTCACAAAGAACAAACCTTGTAGTATACCTTAGTATAATCTGTGTTTGATTTGAACAGTTAGACTACTAGGCTGATTTCTGCAGGATAATGGTTAATTGTGCAGACAGATTTTCGATTTTCTGATAAAATCCAAAGTTTTCGTAAGAAATGGAATCTAAGCCCCTTTTTTCTCATATTTTGAATTAACAACAGTACCAATAAAGATATGCAAAGGTGCCACTTTAGCAAAATTTCGCAAAACAGCATCGGACGTTTTATGCGGGTTACAGAGAAGCACAATGATGTTGTTACAGATGAGCAAATTACATGTGAGAATGGAATTGAAATAATAATGTCATTTTTTATTGTTAAATGAAATTTTCACTTTTAAACCGTTACATAGTAGAACGTCTATTATCCACGTAATTGGTTACTCGAAATTATCAAAATTTGGCTAGATAATTGTCAACAGAAGATCGAAGAAAACCTGGAAATAAGACAGAAATGCAGTTGGCGAAATCCTTCGATATTTTCAGACCACTCTTCCTTTAGTACTCAATAATTTAGTTCTTAGAGTTGTAAGATTTCTCGTAATCACTATTTCTGCTGTTATCTATTCTGCCTTGTCTCCGTTTCCTATACTTCAGACTTAAAACAAATTTGAAGTAAAAGTTCTTACTTTGAGTGGCACTGGACGACAAAAAGTCGGTTTTATGAGTATATCACTCCTAATAGTGACATCTAAACGCAAAAGCTTCAGCAGCTTAACACCTACCTATCTATCCTTTTAACAAAATGGTGAAACGAAAATAGCTTCAACTTTGGACACTATGGGAAAATTAACAGTTACAGATATTACTCTTTTTACTGTCACTTAGCTAAAAATTATAATTTACTATTGAAAATAAATTTTCGGTAAAGTAAATTTCTGTTAGATTCAAATAAGTAATCTAATATTGTAAAATAATTATTTATTTTCAAACGCCTTCCGTCCCCAATATGAAAATTGATTATCCAAACCCATCTTGATCCCACTTGGCCTGGATAATCGAGGCTATTGTAAACCATGTAGGGTTTTACCTTATTTTTCTAATAGTTATTTTTTATTTTTAGACAGCTTTTCTTTATTTCCTTATTTTCCTACCTACGCTTTCTTACCAGAATTATAGTATTCACTGTCATTCATTATGAAAAATAGGGAAGAAACTACTATTGAAGCTGAGGTCTGAGCTACGTCAGTGAAAGAGCAAATTAGAGAGCTAGAGATAGAGAGTGTTCTGCCTTTCGGCCACTTCTTCTGTTGCTACGAGTTAAAGCTTGATAGTTTACGTCCGTGCTTATTATGTGCTTATTAGTCTACGCCGGTGTTTTTCAGATAAGAGTTAATTACTCGTTAACAAGTTTGTGCAGCTTAGGCTGTTTCGTTCTATTTAGCATTAGTTTAATTTTACATTTTGTGTTTTAAGTTCAAGCCAAAAGGCTTCCTGTGCGCCCAAGAGGGGCAACCTGTAAATATCTTGTGTTCAAATAAAAGGGTATTTTAACCCTTCTCCGGAACTGTTATTTACGCAAAAGGAACTTAGCGAATAGTCGCTACATAGTCCTAGTAGGTTCTGGCAGTTAGAGGACTTCATTCCAGCTAGATCATTACAACCAAAACAAGAAATTACAACATAAAAATCGTTCTTTCAGTTTATTTGGTATTCCGACAAAATACCCCAAAACAAAATAGTCTCGGCAACATAATCCACAACAAAACAGCCAATGAAACCAATATAGCCTAAAACAGAACCTTCCAAACTAGATACCGCGAACAGTTTTCAATTTTTTTACTATCTAAATATATGTACGCTATATGAAAGGGTGCCACGGTATATGTATAAATCAGTAATTACATCTTGCTAACAAATGCATTATAAAAAAATATACTCGTTCAAACTTGATGTTGTATACATATTTACATACGCAGGCTGACAGGCATATTTTGTTAAAATATTTCATAACCATTTGCTGAGTAGAGTGTCGTTGTAATAATTAGAGACAAACAATGTTACCGCGGCATACAAAAGTTTAGCTTGTATTCTAATTTATAATTGTTATATAACTTAGAGAAGATTTATATATGTTTTGCGCGAAAAGTATCTAAGTAACACAATAATCTTGAAATATGAATGTCAATAAACACTAATGTTGTTGCTTTTACTGGTCTTATATGTCTTGTTTTTAGTTTAAAAAATATATAAAGTGTAGAAATTATTTGTATTTATTTTTAGATACTAAACTTGGAGGTAAATTTTGTCGAATGATATAAAAAGTCGATATTCGCATAAAAGTTTTAGAAGCGAAATTCGAAATATAATATTTATAAATATAAATAAACTATTTTGTTATTTTGTAGTGTGCTTTTTTGACGAGTCACGATTTATTAATACGTAAATGCCGAAATTTGAGTGACATTTTACGCACATTTCTGCATTATATAATGTGAATGACTTTCATATTAAGCATTCATGTGATTTGATAGTGGGCTGTTATAATTCTAAATACGAAAGAAAATTAACATTTCAACAAATTTATTTTCAACCTTTCATAAAATTCGGCTTCTGATGAAGCAGCGAGAAGAATGAATAAATTAAAGTTAAAAAACTACATTATCATATTAAGCAATACACTTGTAGTTAATTAGCGGCGCCAACGAGTTGCATTTTATGGTTCTTATACAGAAGGGACTAAGACTTCCTATCTTCAAGAACCTCATTATGTATACGCAGTTCATCGAAAACTTGCAACGCTTTTGATCACAAGTATATTTCGAACTCAGCCTCTATGGTCGTCGACTTCAGGTCTTTGACCTTTTGAACAATGAAAAGTTCACCATTTTTTAAATGTTCACCAGAGACGCTAATATTCAAGACTACGATATGTGAAAAACTTATTATGTGGTAATAAAATACAGAAAATCGTCATTCGTTAACTAATTGATCAGAGAAAATTTGGCAAAACTGATTAACGAAGCACCGCACCTTCACAGATGGGTGCAAAGCTGGATTAACCATTAAGCAAAATAAACACCTGATTAGAGTATCAAGAAACAAAAAGGCACCTCAAAAAGATGCTTGGAGCTCAAGAAAAGGGTACTACAAAAATTTCTCATTACCGATTTCGCAGGAAATGTATAGTGCAACTAAATCAAGACCGAGAGAGAAAAAATAGAAGAGAAAAGCAAATGAAATAGTTTGACTAGACAGGCTGCTTACTCAAGAGAAAAAAGCACTTCAGAATAGTCATCCACTAACAACAAATTCCACTTGCGAAGAGAGTCAACCTACCGCACCAGCAGATGACATACTATTCTGCAAGTAATAGTGCAGCGCGTATACAAAGCTGTCTGCAGTTCAAGACTTATTTCAACATTTCAGAGGGTATCGCATCGCTAAATATA
>KK114744.1:152645-163046 GCA_000611955.2 Stegodyphus mimosarum
CTGTTTGGATTTGCAAACATGGCTAGAGGTAGATATTTGATTTCTTGCATACATGGGTGCTCACTGACGAAATAGAGTTTCATTTACTATATAGAAAAGTAAATAAGCATAATTTGAGATTTTAGGTCAAGGAAAAACGCATAGAAATACGAATCTGAATGTCCGAGGTAAGCGCACAGTATGTCGTAACTAATCGCAGTTTGTTTCTTTGCGAAATTCGCTGTTACAAAGTTCACGTACCTCCACATGCTATCTGAGTTGCTGTTGGAGCAACTAGAAGAAAAAATACTCAATTTCATTTTACAAGATAGTGCCCAACTACAGTGGCATCGACACGTACATGATTACCTCAAGGAGCATCATCTAGAACGATGGAGTTGCATCATATAGAGTGATAGATTCAAATGATGGACCATTAAAGTTCGGTTCTTACCCGCTAGATCACTCAACGTAAGCCTTGCGATTTTTTCTTTTAGGAATATGTGAGAGAAATTTTGCTCTTACTCCCACTTCCACAGCCGTTAAAGCAGCAAATAGGAGATGTGGTCGATTTAACTCAAGGTTCTTTAATCATTAGCTCACTTTTTGTAACATATCTGGAAGTAAATGATGGTTCTAATCTGGTAGCGTAACAGTTCCATTTTAGACATCTTGTACTTAATGTTAACGGTGTTCTCTTATAAATTTCACAACACAGTGTTCTAAAGCAAGTTTCTTTCTTTCAAATGCTAAAAATTTTTTGGCAAAATATGTTTAAACAGGGCAACATGAACTGTTTGCGCAGGAGATATTTGAAGTGAGGGGAAACGTTTATTAAAACCGGATAGCTTGTTTTGATTGCTGGGATCAACATTTCCTGTCATAAGAAGCCTCACATCTTTGTAATGCATGGGAACTGTTTTCTGATACACTACCTTCAAACTGGAAACTGTGTAGTAAAGTATCATATGCATTTGAATTATCATCTGGCAATGATTTTTGACACTCATTTTCATTAACGTTTTGATCTTTTTCATCATCGTCAATCGCTGTCCTGGCTACTGTTGAAGTGTATCTTCACAGGTGCACTATGAAGAGGAGTTATAAAGATGATGCAACTCACTTTTGTGCCTTTTTCATATCAGCCTTCTTTTTCACTTCTGCATTCAAATACCTCAAACGTATAAATGTTCGTGTCTTAACACATATTTTAATGAATTCATTGTACACATCAGGAAACTTTTGTGCAATGTTTTTACGCATAGTTTGCATAATGTTATTAGTTCTTGAAGGACCATCTTTCCCAAGTTCATTTGCAAACACTATTTCAAATTGATTTACTTTTTTAACCACTCCTCTGATGGAACAAGTAAATCACCACGAGAAAGCGTTTCTATCCAACCAATATGTTCATCTGAAGGGAGATGGAGTAACTGTTCTGTAAGTGTTCCCAAAGAATGGTCATATTTTTTTCCACGGTAGGCTAGATCGCTAATTTTTTTTAAAAATATCAAACATATAGCATCTTTTTTTGCTCTTTACCTTTTGTTTAATAAATAAGCTTTACAAATAAGTCAAATTTGTTTTGCTTCTAACTCTTCCTTTGCCTGATTTTGCATTATCCTTAATTTATGGACATGAGTGTATTTAGATACCTCGCTGGGCTATAATTGACGTCTTTAATTAACTGACATAACTTATAAGACCTGACATACACTGTTACTATCTTCTGTAATTGCGGAAAATATACGGCCTCGCGTAGTTTATGCACCGTTTTCCTCCTGACCCCTAAATGACCGGCTGTGGGGCTGTCATGAAATTCCTGCAAAATACTCAACCGTAGTGTAACGGAGATGGCTGGTTTCAGTTCGTGGTTTTCATTTCTTAATTTAGTATAGAACAATAGATTATCTATGATCTATTGTGTTATCTATGATCTTATTATGTTGATTATCTATGATCTGATGTTATTTCGGGCCCTATTTCTAACTGTAGCAAAATCTGCATGTTCAAATTTATCTGAATCCTTTAAATAAGCATAGATATCACCGAATTCTGGATCCTTCTGCAGCTCAGCTATAATTGTTTCCCGGGAATCTAAAACTTTAGAAGTTAACATAGCACATTTTATTTGATCCCCATTTTCATCCAGTTTAATTCTTGACAAGGCGTCGGCCACTGTATTTCCCTTGCCGGGAGTGTGCTTAATTATTAAGTTGTATTCTTGTACATTTAAGGCCCATCTAATTAATCTAGGAGTTAAATTCTTTCCAGAATATAATCTGCCTACGGCAGCATAATCAGAGTAGATTTTAACTGTGGCTTTTCCAAAGTAGACCCTAAACTTCTGAACTGCCATTAACACTTCTAACGTTTCTCTTTCTGTCGCTGTGTAGTTCATTTGGGTCTGACCCAAAGTTTTGCTGAAAAATGCCAAGGGGTGCCCTTTTTGAGTTAAAAACCGCTTCCACGGCATAATCAGAAGCATCCGCCGCGATATCCAAGTTCTCGACCCCTTCCGATAATTTTAACAATGGGGCATTAATTAGAGCTGTTTCCAATTTTTCGAAAGCGGTGTTTGTCTCCTTTGCCCATGCAAACTTGAATTTCTTTCGTTTTAAAATTAACAAAAGTTCAACAATATCGGCAAAATTTTGGATAAACAAACGATAATATGAGCACATGCCAATAAAAGATGAAAGTTTTTTCGCAGTATTTGGCGGAGGATAATTTTTAATTGCTTTTATTTTAGAAACCTCAGTTTCGATACCCTTAGCTGAGATATTGTATCCTAAATATCGCAATTCCTTAGGTGCGAATTTACATTTTGCGGCATTAATAATTAACCCTGCTTCTTTTAATAATGAAAAAACTTCTTGAAGATCTTCCACGTGTTGTTCAATAGTGTTACTAGTTATGATAATGTCATCGAGATAAATGAGAGTGGATTTTCCTAGGACGGGACGTAAAATTATGACCATAGCGCGTTGAAAAGTTGACGGGGCCCCGCAAAGCCCAAACGGCATGCGTAAAAATTGCATAAGTGCCCGATTTTGTAATAAACGCTGTTTTATTCACATCTTCTGGTTTCATGGCTATTTAAAAGTAGCCTGAAGTAAGATCAAGAGTGGTCATATATTTTGTAGACCTAATTTTCCGTATTATTTCTTCTATTACCGGTAAAGGGTAAATAGGGAATTTAGTCATGCTATTAAGTTTTCGGTAATCGATCGCAAAAGGGTAAGCTTTTGGATCCGAAAGGAGCAAGTTATTTCTCTTTCTGCATAGCACAACTGGGCTAGCGTATTCACTATTGATGGGAATAATTATTTTATCCCTGATCATTTGTTCTATGTGATGTTCTATTATTGCTTCTTTCTCCTTATCATATCGATAAGGTTTTGCGTTACAAGATTCGCTTGATTTTAGTTCTATCGCATGGGTAACAATTTGTGTATTCCCTGGCTTCTCAGAAAATAGCGTATTAAATTTACTTACGAGTTTTTCCAGCTTGGCTCTTTCATCTTGTTTTAGATGTTGGAAATCGATATCTGGAATATTTACCTCTTGCACCACCTTTGGCACCATATCCAAGAAAATAGAATTTTCTGCAAAGTTTATTGTGACGTTCGCCGTTCTGAGAAACTCTATACCTAAAATTACATTGTTTTGCAAATTTTTAACAACAAAAAATAAAACTTTCAAAACTTCGTTTTTTACCTGGATGTTCAGCGATAGCTTCTCGACACATTCGCAAACTTTCCCTTGTGCGGCAACGATTTCTGTGCTACGATTTTTAAACAATCTCATTCTTCGGAAATTTCTATAGTAGAATTTTTGGCTTAAGAAATTTTCCTCCGCGCCAGTGTCCACGAGTGCTTCTAAGGGTACGTCAGTCAAAAGAACCTGGATTACCGGTAGTTAGGAATTCTTGACTACCACGGTACTTCCATACAACTTAGAGGGATTTTGCGATGCACAGGGGGTCTGAACCCTTAATTTCTCAACCCCTCTATTCGTTTAAATTCTTTTTTACTCCTGATGTTTGGTGGGTGCGCTGGCGGTCTTTGGCTTTACCGTTTTCATTCTTGCTCGTTGATGGCGTAGTTAGAAAGCGTTTTCCTCGGTTGTATTTGCTTCTTCCTGTGACCCACTGTCGGAAGAACTGCTGATAGTAACTCTGGGTAGGAAATCTCAAATTTTCCGCTATCCGGCGATTCTGAAACTTTACGGCTAATTCGAATAGCTCTTGCAGCGTTCGTGGGTTTCTCAGCTCCAAGAAATCTCTTGCTGCGGGTAATAATCTTGGTAATATAATTTCAATTACTTCCTTATCGGGCTTTCTTACATATAGCGTATTCACTAGTTTGACTTTACGCAGGATAAACTCGGTAAAGTGTTCAACTTTCCGTTGATAAACTCTGTAGAGTTTGGCTTCAAGTTTCGCACGATCTTTCACGATCGGGAAAGCCTTTTTGAGTGCCACTTTGAAATTTTCAAAATTGAAGGTGAGGCTTCCGACTTCCCCGAGTAAGACTTTTTCAATCCCTTTTTGCCAAGACTCCGCCTGTCCTCGGAGGGCACTGGAGGCGATAGCTACTTTTTGTCTTTCGGGTACCGGATACAACTAAAAGTGCATCTCAAGCGATTCAAGGAATGCAGTGACGGAGTTTTTACCGTCCAACACCACTGCTGGTTTGATTGCTACTCTCATCGTCTGTATTAAAAAGGCAAATCCATCCAATGGGCTTGTCACCATCGGCTCTACGACTTCTTTCTCTTGTAAGGATGATTGCCAGTTCTGATTATTGGCCAGTGGATCCGAGTAAGATGTTCGGGCGCCAGAGGTAAGGTTCTACTGCCTATGTGTTGTGTAAAATCTGGAGAAATAGTGAATCTGCAGAAATAGTGATTGCACCGAAGAAGAGTTAAAACTTCCCTTTATTAATATCTTTAAATTATTTACAATGCGTCAACTTGACGGTAACATACTACGCCTCTGCTTCGGCGGTAAGTGAAACAGTGGAATCAAAACTCAAGAATTCAAAATATTAGCAAGTAGTAGATTTAAACTACAGGGCTCATACAATCCTGTATCCTACAGCACGTAGATGAGTCTAGTGGCAGCAAGGTCACAGCTGTAAAGCCACGTCTAACCAGCAATAAATGCTGAGCGGAAGCTTGCGTACAACACGCACAGAGATTTCCCAAACTCTCTCTAACTTTCCTTACTGGAACGTCGATATTTAAACTTTTTCTCCCACTGGTAGAATTTGCATTTCTTACGCGCGCTCCCAAATTTAAATATTCTGGCACTGACAATTAGGGGAATGAAGGCTTATCGCGAAGTAACTTAAAATTAAATTTAACTGGTTATTTAAAATAAATATAAATCCCTACAAGTGAGCCTCGCTTGGAGAAATTCCATTTCAACAAATGCCCCCACCCCCAAATTCAGGGTTGATTATGCCCATGAATTTTAACTTCTATGCATTAACATATTTTTTTAAAAATTTGGTATTAAGCAACACGCCGTTGGTAAAAATTTAGAATATCTCCCTGTTTTAATTGTAGTTTCATTCTCCTTTTAAACAACCTAATCCCTCAAAAAGCACCTTCATAGTCCGCTAGTAGGTCTTCAGTGTAAATTGACATTACCTTTTGTATCAAAGTTAGTTGCAGACATGATTTTAATCCTAATATAGAAAGTTCTTCTTTGCCTGTAACCTAACCATTTTATTCCCAGAGAATGTAACTTTTCTTTTAAATTTAAGCTTCTGTATCAGAACCGAGATTTTAATTTTAAATTTAGAAATATCACTGCATGTTACTCCATCTTCTAACTGCAAATTCAGATTATTCTCCTTCACAGGAATATCAACAATCCATTTCCTTTCTTTGGTAGCTAAACTAATGCTTAATGTGTCTACATAAAACTCCAACTCTTCCTCAGAGTCTCATTTAGGAATTTAAATGGTTTCCTTTTTTTTATCTATTTATATTCATAGCTCGATTTTTTTTTCATTTCCTAGCTTTTGCACAGACTCGCAAAATAATTTGCCTTTTAACAATTATGACAAATTTTTCCGTACGTAGGACACTTTCGATATCATGAAATGTTTCGCACTTTTATCACTTGTTTCTCAATATTTACCTCTTTATTGTGTTATTGTTATGTTTATTTTGTACTGTGTTTACAACAGTATCTTCAGATTTTCTTATTTTATTTGATGCACACTTATTTCTGCCGACCTGCATATACCAAGAAATATTTTCTAATATTAATGAATTTTTTTCTGATGTTTTATACGGTAATCTTGCTTTCACTACATTGTTTCTAATACTGCAAAACATCAATTTTAAGTTGACAGTAATTGTGAAACTCACATGAAGCAGCTTTGTTTAGAAGGCCAGTTACAAAAATCATCTATGGTTTGTAACGCAGTTTGATTTCTGATAAAAAATAAATAAATAAATAAATGTATTTCATATGTAATATTTTTCTTAGGAGTACTCTATTCTGTACAAGTTTCTAATTTCATATAATTTAAATTCTTTATCAAAGTCTTCCTACAACTATAATACACTCTTAGACAGAAAAAATGACGCACCACGACGCACGGAGAAGATATAAAGCAAATTGGACCCAAATTAATATACATACAGGTTTTCGACGGCAAATGCAAAATTTTACATTTTGGATGCCAATGAATGAACGGTTGTCACTACAGCGCATCTGATCTGCGCAACTGGCAGGATATTTAAGAGGAGAAATTACGATTCCAGGTCATAAATTCTTCACGAATTTCCTTCTGTGTACTCTGGCAGACAGTAACTATGCCTCGCATACAGGTGCGCGAAAGATATGCGCAGATGTCAGAATTTGAGAGGATTGTGTGCAACATTATCATCGATTGTACGTGCAACTAGTGCTTCAGTGACCACAAGGACCATTCATAGACGGCTGAGAGAAAGGGGGCTGAGGTCACGGCGCCCCTTGCGCCGACTACCATTGACCTCTGTAAAACGTCAAGCCCGTTTGCAGTAGTGTCGGGCTCATTCTCACTGGAATGTCACTGACTGGAGTAAAATAGTCTTCAGTGATGAGTCCCGCTTTGAACTGAGCTCCGATGACCAGCGAAGGCGAGTCTGGAGACGCCCAGGACAGCGGTGTGATACCAACCTGGCTGTCTTCCAGCAGACAGGCCGACAACCAGGACTGATGGTCTGGGGTATAATTTCTTTTCATAGTAGGACCCCTTCGGTTGTAATCCGTCACAACCTTATAGCACAGCGGTACATCAACGAAGTTCTAATGCCCGTTGTGTTGTCCTTCCTGTCACGCCACCCTGGGCTTACATTTCAGTAAGATAATGCCCGCCCCTAGGCTGCACATGTTTCTACTGCTTGCCGAACATTACCTTGAGCAGCAAGGTAGCCGGATCTCTCTCCAATTGAACACGCTTGGAGCATTATGGACAGGGCCCTCCAACCAGCTCAGAATGTTGACGATCTAACGTGCCAGTTGGACAGAATTTGGCACGATATCCCTCAGAAGGACATCCGCAACCTCTATCAATCGATGCCAAGCCGAATAACTGCTTGCAGAAAGGCCACAGGTGAACAAGCGCGTTACTGACTTTTCCACTTTGTGAAGCTCTATCACTTCAATAAATCATCCAATTTTTCCCAAACTGTAATCATTTGTTTTTCGGTACATGTATATCACTTCTACCGATTTGCTTCCCATTCGGATAACTCCTTCTTAGTGCATCGTTTTTTTGTCTAAGGGTGTACATTTCCTGTTATACTGTGTCGATCGACTTGCGTTTTCCAATGTCTCGAAAGCGCGACTTAGGATATATATCCAATTACATGGGAAAAGTATCAATTCTGACCTTGTCTTCTTTATCATCTAAGTCATTCGCTACTTCAGAAATTTCAAAAGAATAAGCCATCTCTCGAGTTAAAGAAGAGATTTCCATTAAATTTGGAGTTTTTAAACTTCCAATAAAAATGAACACTATATAGTATCTCCTAACACTAAACAAAATAAAGTTTAACTAAGAAAATTTATTTATTATATAACACAAAATTCTATTAATTCTATTTAAAGTATTATGTGTGTTTACACACTTTTAAAACGTTTCGGTAAAGAAAAGCAAATGCTTTGGAATAAAAATTTCAGGCAACAGCTTATTATGTGAAATGAGGGATAACGTCAGTAACTTTTAAATTTATTCTTATTTCGAAATGTCACATATGAACAAGCTGCAGACTAAAGGATAGTTTTTGTGCTTTAAGAAGAGACCTGTTCCTATTTCATAATTTAAAAACTTTGCGAAGTGCATGATATTAAAATTTATAAGTGAAAACCTAACAATATTATTAATATGAAATGGAAAAACCGTCAATCATTACTGCTGCTTGGAAAGAAGACTCCAAACGAATGCTTTCAAAAGGTACTGTTTCTAATGTTTCTAAATTTAAATCGTTGGTGGCAAGAGAAAATCCTCCAACGCAGAAATCAATTACAGAGTCTTTAAACATATCTATAGCAATAAAAAATAAAATAGTTAATCAATATTTAAAACATTAAGAAAAATAATGCTCACCAATTTTTCTCGAAGGCACGTAGCGCAATGCAGAACAGTTTGTAGAACCCTGCATGAAAATTATTTAGCAGGAGGTATATCGCAATATATTATGCCCCTTGAAGAAGCATGTCCTTATTTAAATGACTGTACCAATGAAAGGTCTATTTATTATCGAAATGGAGAGAAAAAAATATACAAACCTGGTTCCATCAAAGCAAAGATAGTTTCAATAAGGGGTTTATGATAGCTGTTGGATTTTCTTGCAATGGAAAATTAATTAAATCAGCTCAACGTGCTATCAAGAGAAAGTTTTCTGTCCGATTTACAGAAGAATTGCATTTCTTTATCCCAGTGACTTTCAAAGAGTGAAATTTCCTGCAACAAGTCATACTTCGAAAACTACCACTGCATTCCTTGAGAAAATGAGGACTGATATAGGTATTGCATATACACATTTTCAACGTGTTCCTGCAAAGTCTTCTGACGTTTCACGTATAGACCATTATGCTTTTGATCTCTTGAATAAAGCTAAGCGCAAATCCACAACGACTGATGGACACTGAAAAATAGTGGAAAAGCAATGGAAATTAATAACCCTGTAAATCTTAGGAAAAGTCCTTCTATTATGGAAATGATGATGCAGACTTATAGTACAGAAAAAGAGGTTATCAGATCGAACATTTAAAAAATACTCTTCATATTTAAGCATTAATTTAACGTCCACAAAGTCGTTTTAGAAATGTGTAAACGTGCTCTATATTTCTTTTTAAAGGTGGAAATATATTCAAGGCTCATACACAAATTGAAGAGCTAATTGTCTGCATTTGTTCATAATGAAAAGTATATCAGCCCAGAAAATGATTTCTGATGTTAACGGATTAAGCGACTAATATTTTTATGCAGATTGTAGTAAAAAATATTTATTGATCAACACAAAGTTTTTCGAAAAGGAGATATTTTTTACAGAATTTCAGAAAATTCGTGTTCTTGAAAACACTGATAAAAAACCTCACCTGCACATAGTCGACTTGGAAGGTTATTTGTATAAATTAAAAATCAAAAATATTTTTTTAGTTTATTGAATTTTTTGCATGATTCTAAAATAATAAAATTTCATGAAAATATTAATAACGGATCTTTAGCGTTTGAAAATTTATAAATGACTTGTGTGAAAATTCTTTCAGATTGCCAGTTGTAACAATGTTATAAGTTAAAAAACGATGCGTCTTAGTAAATCACAAAAAATACCGTTGAAGAGTATTTAAACTGGTACAAAAATCGACCTCGATTTTTTCTAATTTATTTGTTAACCGAACCTTGAAGGCAAATGAAATATAACGTTAAATATCCCAAGGTTTGAAATTAAATATCTCAGTCAGTTTTTGTCGTACAAGTGTCAAACTTTTTTATATTTTTTGCAATGAGTTTTTAAATTTTCCTGTCTATAAGGGCCAGGGACTATCGAAAAATATAAATTTCATAAACTTTATAAAATTTATGTTTTTATTTAAAAATGAAAAAACATGAATATTTGCCTATTTAAATTTGCCTATTTAAAACATTTTTGTAACTGGAAGTCTATGTGTATAAGCAACGGCTGCGGAAATAAAGGCTGAATAAGGATTTTTGTAGATGAGCTGTATAGCAAAATCTCAGAAGTAAAGAATTAATAAAATCTGGAAAAAGATTTCTTTCAAATTAACATAAATAAATAAAAAATGTTTGGAAACTGGTTAATTTCTCAAAGTACACAGAAAACGCAAAGTCATAAATACTATTTATGTCATTTCATGAAACCTTAAAAAAAAAAAAAAAAAGAGAAAAA
>KK114744.1:181888-200682 GCA_000611955.2 Stegodyphus mimosarum
ACATTGCATTTGTCTGTAATTTTTAATGTATGAAAACTTTGTGTTTTCTGAGATTATTCCTATATTCCTCTAACATGAAAATATTGATAAGAATATTACAAAAATAGGACCAACTTTATCTGTTTCAGATATAATCACCTCCTTACTTTTGTGTGATATGACTTTAACAATCAGTATATTTTTTAAATATGAAAAATTAAAGTAATACTATATGATCCCTAATGTAAAATACCAAAGTATAGCAGTTTTTTTAGTAATACCAGTATTTACAAGACAGGAAATTAACATTTTACTAATGTAATAGTATAATTTAAGACATTATTTTTACATGCATTTGAATTTTAATGTTAATTTTATTCTAAAAATTAGTAATCTTTCAGATTGTAACTGGATCTCATTGCGTTCAAGAAGTTTTACTCTCCGATTCAAAATATTTAATGATTCGTTTGCAAGACAATTTTACAAGGTAGGAAATCATTCTTGTATATTTAGAACTATTTCTTTGAATTTTTTGCTGCCAAATGTTTACAAGTCAGTACAAAACTCTTTAAGGAAAACTGACTCATATTCATATAACATGGAAAAAATCACAAGAAACTTTCATGCAGCCAGCTTGTTTGCCAGAATTTCAACCTAGATTGTGCTATCAGTATTCATTAATCCAACCATTAGACCATTGGTAGGTTTTACTACTAGAGATAAAGATTTAGGAGTTAATCTAAGGCTATTCACACATTTTTAGATGATTTTCATTGTATTTACGGAAATATTTTGCTTAAAATTTTTGTATTTTAAATGGACATTTGATAACCCTTATTCTTCGCTTTCTTTCTACATCATAATTTCCAAGATAATAAAGCTTTCTTTAGTAGTGGAAGAGGTATTTTGTGTCATTCCTCTTGAACAGCCTTCCAAAGTCCAAGGAGGGTTGTAGGTTGAGGTTTGGACAATCCACTTTGTAAAAGTCCTAAAGCAGAAAAATCCATGGATGATACATCTGGAGATATTTAGTAGGGATATGAGTAAAGGGTATGACTTTGATTTTTTTTTTTTTTTTTTTTTTTTTTTTTTTTTTTTTTTTTTTTTTTTTTGTTTCTTTTTTTTATGAGGGGGATGTGTCGAAATTAACAGTGGGTTTTGATGTGCGGCTGCTTGCTTTGCCTTAATGCAGTTCTACTAATTGATGGCACTCTGAGTAAAGAGAAGTTATTTCATATTTGAAATTTGGGTGTAAAAATATGTTCTTGATAATATGTGGAGATGATCTTAATGGTTTTCTGCACCCCGTTTAATTTTTATTTATCGTCATATCAAAAACCAACAACACGTAAATCTTTTTTTAAAAACTTTCTTTAGATTTTTTAAACCATGTAAGATTTTTTCTTCTCTTTGATGAAAATAAATGGATCTCTTTTCATTGCGGTCATTTAAATATACCAAGATTCATCTATTGTGACAAAATGTTTCCATTTTTGTCTAAATAATTGTTTTTCATAGAGAATTCTGCAACGCGTTCTGCTTTTGGCGATATGTCATGGAGAAAGATGATGCACATTACATTTTTTTCACTTTTAAGATTCAAATCAGCATTAATCACATTGTTTAATTTTAATGATTATACAACTGTCCTTTTTGCCTCGAAGATTTCCTTTTAAATTTATAGTTTTTACCTTTGCAATATTCGAAATATTCCATTTTTTCCTTGGATGTGTATTTTGAACAGTTTTTCTCCAAACATTCCTTTTTTCCTCTTTCTTATGTCATATACAATTGACTTTCCAATGTCATACTCATCGCATGATTTTGAGATGAATATACCTATATCCATTTTTTTGCAGCAATTCCTCTTTTTGTAGTTTTCATAAAATTGTTGTAATTATAACAGCCTGCAAAAGATAATAAGCTGGATCAAAACAAAAAGTTAAGGAACAACACAATCCGCGATATTAACTGAAATTCTTTAGAAAGTATATAATTTTAGCCTAGCTTAACAGCGTCTGCTATACATTATTGGCTATGTAGCATGTGACTGGCGACGAAAGACAAAAATGTTCCACTAAATTTTGTCTTGCTTCTATCACGGACTGAGAAAATTATGGCTAAATTGTATTACTTTAGTTATTTATTATACTTACCTCAAATTCTTGCACAAGGCTTCTTAAGGCTTATCCGAGTCCTGAACCAATAAAATTCTACATATACTTAAGCTTACTGAGGGCCGGCACTAAATATTTTGCCACCTGATGCAGTCTCTGCAGGTCCTAAATTCTGCTACCAAGCTCCTCTTTAAGTTCTAAATTTTTGCCGCCCCTTAATTTTGGGTGCAAGTGCTTTCCCTAAATTCTAAAAATTTTATCATCACTTAATTTTGTTACTTGGTGGTTCTCTAAATTCCAAGAATTTTGTCTTCCCTAAATTCTACCACCCGGTGCAGACACACGAGCTCTGGCTCCAGTTCTGGGTTTATGTGAATAAAAAATCAGTTATTCTTAATTCAAGTGAGTGTCATTAACAAAATCTATTTTTAGCATACGGAAAGAAATTTTTGTTAAATTTTTTCTCATCAATATTTAGCACATTTAACTTAAATCTGTAATCTTCTCCAAGCGTAATGTCAACGTAAAAGGTTTCCATACCCTTTGTTATTCAATTATTAATATAAAAAAATGTTTTGGCACCTCTGCATGAGTCATTACTCAATTTGTCATTTGTTGATAAACATGCGGTGATGAAAGCAAAATATAATAATTAATGTTTCACCATTAATTATTATAGTCACCATCGTCAGGGATATAAAATATTGCTAGTTGGAAAATCGATGATGTTTCTATGTAGAATGTTTTGGTTTGACATGTATGCCAAGAAGATACACAGCTATGGGGCCAGTTTATTGAGCCCACAAATTAATGCTAAAATGATTGGTAACGAGGTATTTTATTTAGTGCCGAAGTGAAATTAAGAATCAGAATTCTCCACATGTTTTCTTATGGGGAAAAAAAAACATATGCGTAAAGCATAAAAAAAATTCCAAAAAAAAAGTTTGTTGATGGCTTTATGGACCAGATTATGGATCATTCCGGATATTGGACGTCCGGATCTCGGACTTTGTACTGTATATACTTTTTTCATTATTTAATAATAGAGATCAATGACTAAAAGTTGTTTTAAAATGCTATGTATACGTTTTTAATGAAAAATAGAAAATTATTTAAAATTTCAGTATAAATATTTTATGCAAATATGATTGTTGTTGTCTTTTTCCATATCACATGGAACAGTGGTTGCCAGAGCCTGTTTTAAAGAGAGGTTGAACTTCTAATTTCCACCCCCAGTTTAGAGGGAGAGCATCCCAGGCAGGGAGTGATCCTTGGGTCTCTCACCCTCTCCTTTCCCACTAATCCACATGAGAGGACTTGTCTCGTGGCATGTTTTAAGTGCTGCCATGCTGCACCGACACTATACATTTACAAACATCCACGTCTTCTCCGGAATCAAACCCAGGCCCTTTGGTGCCATAGTAGGCTTTCCTAACCACTATAATGTCAGGGCGACTGCAAATATGATTGACTAAATTTCAGATTGCCAGTTTTACCATGTAATGCATGGTGCAGGAAGGAATTGGGGGGGGAACTAGTGTAAATATATATTGGGGAACCAAAATTTTATAACTGCTTAGGTGTTAATCCTGACCTCGAGTGGTCATTTGTTTTGCCAAATGTTGTCGTGAAGCAACACTGGTAACTAGATGTCAGTAAGTCTTCAATGGTCAGTGATCTTGACAGTCACCTTTACCCTTTGGTTTAATTTAATAATTTATTGAAATTTATTATACTGCTCTATACTAGAGTCTTTGTATACTGATTGTCATTAACTATAAATCATTAGTTAATCTAGTATCAGTGGCCAGTAACTAACTTGTTTGTTTTCAGTTTAATTTTATTTCTAAAATTTGTCTTATCCTACTGTGGTGACCTATGGTTGACCTCATATGACCATCATCATGTAAATCGTTGTAATCAACTGCCTTAATGGTCACTAGTGTTCTGAATTTTGTTATTGTCCAACGCTTGTGACCTATGGATTGACTCTTAGTGATAACCTTGATAATTATCTCTGTCCTTTGATTTAAATTAAATTTGAATATATATTGAAATTTACTGTACTGCTTCACACTGGCGACATGACTCCATCTATGCCTCAACCTGTAAGTAACTGTAACAAAATGCTCTGAAAGACACAAGTATTCTTCAAATTAATTGAAAAATTTGTGACTAATTGCTTTTATATTATTGATCCCTGCTACTTTATGCTTCTAACCAGCAGTTTAGATTAGTGACTGTTATGTAACATTAAATATGTTATAAATTAATATAATATTAAGTATGGTATTAAGTAGATCTAACATTAAATATGTTAGGTTTTATTGACATCAGTGACTAACTTTAAAAAAATTGTCCAAAGCATGATGTCACAATACACTAATTAATAACAATAAAAAAGAAATCATTTTATTTATTTATTTTTTATTTTGAGCACATACAATCTCCCTGTACACCACAAACGTACAACATGGGACAATCAAAAGTAAGTGAACTAAAACATCAAACGTTATATGCAAAAATAAAACGAACAATAGAGATCAGCAGTCTAGACTTCACAAAAACAGATAAATTCACAGGCTAAGTCACGCTAAACGTTTTCAAAGCGTTCCTACGCTTTCATTTCATATAACCTTAATTGATTTTTAATGAGCCATCTTTTGTTTTTATGAACAAGGATTTTGCTTAACTCTTATTGCTGTCTTTTTTTTACCTGTGGTATTAACTTTTGGAAATCATTCTGTATTTGAATTTTCAGGAAAGAGCTTGAGCTGTTAAATCCAAAAGAGGCTGAACTTTTAGCTGCAACATCTGCTATAAGAGGTGTAATTGTGACTCTTAAAGGATCTGGCATGAATGATTGTCTTGTAGATGATGGGATAAGTTATGATTTTATTTCTCGTGTCTTTGCACCCTGGCGTGGAATATTGGAAGACCCTGTTTGTGGTATAGTTTACATTAATCCTTGCTTAAAAAAACTATGTACACTACTGGTAATTTTTAAAAAACTATGTACACTACTGGTAATTTTTCCAGTTTCTGAATTATTAGAATTATGGGTATGCTCCTAATGAGCAATCTACCTTACCTAACTGTGTAGCTACTTTATGGATCAATAGGTGGTGCCACTAAAATTGTTGTTTTTACACTTTTCCTTCCACCATTTTATTCAAATTTGTAATATCAGATTTATTATTATTTAATATTAATAATTTTTTACGTTTTGCAAAGTATTTATTTCTTTTGATGCATTTTATGCTGCATATGACACAACTTTCTGTGTGTGAATAAAAGGGCGAAATATTTTTTAAAAATTAGATTAGCTGGTTTTAATATTTCAGTGAATTACTCGATATTAATATAACTAAAAGTGAGCCCTTAAATGCTATGTATGTAGATTGTATCAATAATTTCACACATATAGTAGTGAATGAAACAGATAAGAGGTAAGGCAAATACACCCGATTTTGTACTGCTATGTTTAGTTGTTTCAAAACCTATTTACATACAATTTGTTGTAAGCAGAGTGTTAAAGAAAAAGATATGATGAATTTAAGAGAGTTAAATTAAACACTCTTGCTGCTTAAGGTAACAGTTATTTCATTTGATTCCGATTTCAACTCTTAGTAATGTAAACGTGAACAAAATAAATTTCTATTTGAGTGTAAATTGACAACAAAGTTTCAAAGACAGCATTTTAAAAATTCTTCGCAAATTCAATGGAAAAATTGCATGTGAAAGAAGCGATAAGCATAAACTTTGCTTTTACAAACAAAATAGTCTGAAAAAGAGGTGGCACCATCTAATATAAAACTGATTAACTAATGGAATCCAGTAGATCGCCAGCTAGGACAATACTGAATTATGTATATTTTATAAAAAGCTTTTGTTTTGAGTTTTCATAATTTCCCATGTAACTTCTTTAAAATAATTGCAGAAATTCCATATCAGTTTAAATGTTAGTGAATAATGAATATCGTACATAACAATTTGTTTCAATTTTAATTCAATTCCTACGTAACAACTTATATTCAAGACTAAAAGAAGGAAAGATAATATTAACTTTCAATAAAGAAAGGGTGTCTTTTCTCTTGTTTACATTGTTACATGTTCCTCTTTCTATGTTGGAATTAATATGGATCTTCATTTTTAAAATCGCTTTCATTTACAGGAGCTGCCCACTGTGTACTTGGATCATACTGGGCTAAAATTTTAAAGAAAAGCAAACTATATGGTAAGTATATGTATTATCAGATTATGAATTTATTTTACAGAGTTTTATTAACAGTAAAATTTTACATAGGAGGAAAAGTATAATTAATTACATTTCATTCCCGTAATATAATATTTTTAAATTTTATTCTACAGTGAAATAATAATTCATCTCATAATATCTGTATATCAGAAAAATACAGTAAAGTTCTTTAAGGTAAACAGTCTTAGGGAAATTAATGTAACAAATTATAAACAAAGGGCGGCACTGTTCTGTTATTGGGACCAGATTCAGAAATGTATGAATGTATGTGCATTTGTGTTATATACACAGATACATTCGTGCATACATGAACACATACTATATCCATCCTTACATGCATATCTGGATCCAGTCCTGGTAATAGAACAGTACCCAAAGGACCTATAACTATGAATTAGGAGCACTGAAATGTTGCTATTGATCAAGTGGGATAAGAAAAAACAGGAGCACTGAAAATATGAATGTGTCAAAAGTGATGCATAGTGAGATATTTCAAGCCAAATAATGATTGTGTTTCAAAATCATAACTTCATAATTAATAAGAATTTAAAACTAAATTACATTTGAACCGAACATGTTAAAATTTGTTTTAGAAAAAAAAAAAAAAAAAGTCTTATAAACGAGTACTACGTTTGTGGTCATTTCATATAAGCTTTTGAAACAAAAATTAATTTGTTGTCATATGTAGTTTTAATTTTTAGAAAGCACACATATAATTATTTAAAATTAGATATGTATATTTAACTAGTAACAAAAAATGTGTATATTTAACTAGTTACAGATACAAAAATATGATTTGAAAATTAGTGCTATGCAATACTTATTTGCTGAAAGGCTAAATTAAAGGTAGAGAGGTTCTTTATTTGTAACTTGCTTTATTTAGTTAAAATATTTAGTGTTTTGCAATATCCTTTTAATGTTAAGCAGCATTTTCTTATCTGTTTTTCTGTATAACTTATTTATAACTTGCTTATGAACTGTTATTTATTTCATTAGAGCTTCACTTTCTTACCATTCAGTTGGATAATTATTAAGTAGGTCTTTATTAACTCATAGCACATAACAGTATTATATGTGAAGATATTTCTTTTGAAACAGAAGTTAAAATTATTAAAAGGAATAAACACTTTTATATGCATACATATAAAATTCTATTAAATATTATTCTGTATAGTAAACATGAGTTTTATGTGATTACGCCTGTAAATGACATGGCCAGATATTTCATTTGAATTAAATTCATCAAAGTACTACCAAACTGAGATAATTTCATTGTGCTATTCATATGAAAAATTAAATAATGAAGATCAGTGACTTAATTGTTCAAAATGTGATATCCTAATATCGAAATTACTTGATTTATTTGTTATTTTTTAATTGCTATTCTTATTTCTAATTGCCGTTCTTATTTCTTATAGCTCGACAGTGTTCACCTAGAGGAGGTGAACTACATATTGAAGTCAAAAAAGATAGAGTTATGCTAAGTGGTGATGCATTTATCGTTGTGAAAGGGCAAATAAACTTTTAAAAAAGGAGCAGTGTACAGGCTGTGATAAAATTTGATGGTTTTTGGCTTTAATTTCATAAAAAGAGGCTAATTGCGTTAGATAGCAATAATTATTAAACTGCAGCAAATAGAAATTAAAGAAAATAACCTCTAAGATATGAGAAACTTAAATTATAATATGTCATTAGATAGTTATTTTTGGATAACTTTTGTGAAAGAAGAATGAACAAAGTAATGTTATTAAAATTGGATTATATTTGAATATCGAGGAAGGGAAAGCAATTATGTGATCCAAATTTAGAGATAAACTAAAGAATAAGAAGAAAGGAAACATGCCATGTTATCTTTTGACATTCTTTGAGCTTCTTTTTATTTTAATTAATGCTAGTAAAAATTATTGATTATAAAATTTAGGGTTGTTATTTTGTGGGCAGATTTGCTAAGTTTTACTCCTGTACCTATATGCCAGATCTGTCCCAAAATTATTTTTTTAGAATATCTTTTAAAAAATATTTAACACCTTTAAATTAAAAAATTGGATACAGAAGTTATTTTGTATTACTGACTAACATTAAAAATTTATAACTTTTGTGATATAAAGTGTTTAGAATCAAAATAGGCATGTAGTAATAAAAATGTGTAAAAAAGTCAGGGCTAGTTTCAAGGATAGGTAACTTGGGCAGCTGCTGAGAGGTATTTAGGGGATGCCAACAGCTGAATTGTTCTCAGAAGCTACAAAAATTAAAAGTATATTTTGCTTTGAATTATTAAAATATTTGTTGAATTTATTCAGACACCAATTTTACTAGTCACATAGGTGCCAAAAATGCTAAATAGCTGGGTTTGAAAGAAAAACCTAACAATATTATGTTGTAAATGTAATATGTTATATAGTATGTTATGTAAGCGATATGCTTTTACGTTATATATTCAAGAATCAATTAAATTAGTATCAGATGTTCAGAAACATTGGGGCAGCCAACTTTCACTATAACTTTTCGGCCTTTTCACCTGGTGATTTGGGTTTGATTCATTTGATTATGGTAAAGCATGCAAGATCTATCTTCCTAAAGGAAGGAATGCCTTGATGGAAGACTTTCTAAGGGGAGCTTTTTTGTATCCTTTATGTTACACATGAATCGAAAATTGCAAAAATGTCCATGCAGCCAACTCATTCTCCTGGAACTGAATCCAGATCAGTGTTCAGTGGCTTTGATGTTTGCTGTGTGACACTGGTGGGCTTCCACATGGTGTTAAACACTTGAACACTTCGAACTGCCAAAGGGTACCTAGGTACAAAAAAAGTAGCTTTTGCTATTATGTTCTGGACATAACAAAGAGAAGCTTGGTACCATTAACTAATCAGTAGAAAACATACATCGTTCTTTTAAGAGTAAGACAGAAAAAAAAATATTCTGAATATATGGTTGTCCTAAAACGTGTGTGTGATAATTTCATTAGTCAAGAAAATTTTTCTGTCTAATATTATTAATTAATACTATAAATTTTATAGCTTGTTAAATGTCATAAATTTTATTGCATCTTCTGGGGGAAATTTAGTGCTATAAAATTAGTTTTCTGTCTCCAACCTATGTATTATAAAAATTCATTGTAACTGAAATCTGTTCATCCAAGTGCAATGGAATGGCCCTAGTGATGGGGCCATGATTAATCAGAATTATTGTATATTAAAAACTTGAAAGCTTACTCTAGCAATTTCAAGCATTTGTGTATTATGTGTGTGTGTGTGCGTGCATGCGTGCCTGCCTATAACAGTATTACAGATTTTTATTTTAAAACAAAATAAACTCAGTATTACTCCTGGGTAATACTGGTGGTATTAATGCAAAATGAGTTAAATTAAATAATACATTTTAAATTTATTCCATGTTCAATTCAGAATAAAACGTATACAAGAAAAAAAAAAAAAAAGAAGCATAGTGGCAAACTGCAAGATAAGGGGCAAAACTTCCCAAAACCAAAAATGAAAAAAGAAATTTCTACTTTTGTTGCATCATTATCCAGGGGGTTGGTACAACAAAAGAAGTAAATAAGACAGCCTATTTTTTAATTAACAAAGGCCTAAAATAAAGTTTAAAACTTAAAATAATCTCAGAAACAATCAAAGTAATCTGTAACCCCCTTTATATATATATATAAACATGTGTTATGGTAGAAACCTGAAATCTGGATATTCCTATGTACCAGTAAAACCTAGCTTCTATCAAAGTGGTTTGGTAAAGGTCCAAAGTATGCTTTAACCCCTTGAATTACAATGACATCTAGTAGACGTCATTGATTTCATGTGGCATAGTATATTATTATTATTATATGGCAATGTAAATTTGAAAATAAAATGTGCTGTTTCTAAACTTGCACATGAGTGTCCAAATTAAATGGTATTCTTTGGATGTGTATTTTATTTGTGTCTCAAGGGGTTAATATGATTCCATTTCAGTCTTTTACCAAGCCCTTTGTGGTAAAACCTAGCAGTTACCAATGCCTTCCAGTAAAAGCTGAAATGAGAGATTACTCGTGATAGGATTTTCCATTCACAGATATATTGTATATAGTGTGTCCCAAAAAGGTTAAAACACACATTAATTTTTTAATTGATAATATAAATTATAAAAGTGTTCAAAATGATGCATGATTTAAGATTACATCGATGGAGTGGTCTGACAATTATTTTTCAGACTTGCAAGCAAAAAAATAAAGAAATGCAATTTTTATGCTACTTCACAAATAAGATCCCGTGTGAAAAAGCTAATTAATACAAGATTCTCTCAATAACTACTGAAGGGATTTCAATAATTTTTAAAAATAATTTTGGCAATAGTTAGTTGGATAGCTCAGAAAAAAATAAAAATAAAAATTATGAAATTTAAAAAATAAGAAAAATGTAGTATGTTTTTCTTTAATACTATTACTTTAATACTTCTTACTACCTGTTACAACAATGTTGACTATTATGGCATTTTGAATTACAAAGTAGATCAGCTGATTTGCACAAGCACATCTTCCTAGTACACTTCTTTGAACAGTTGCATTTTCTGAGTGCTTGCTTCCCAGCTAAATAAAGTTTTTTTACTATTTCACATATACTTATTTCTTCTGTACCAACTTCTTCAATCTTTAAAAAACTTTCTTTAAAAAAGGTAAACTGGTTTCTTGTGTACTACGATTTTAATTTACGAAACTTAGTACCAAAAACATGAAACTCATCATCTTTAATATCTGTAATAACGATTATTACTAATTTCGGATCCATTTTCGATCTATCAATATGAGGTACTTTTAGTTTAACATTTTGTCTGAGAGTAGGTTTCGGAAAGTTTTTGGTAGACACAATCTTCATCTTCTTCGCTTGCTTCTTAAATCTTTCCTTAGCTGTCTCTTGAAACATTTTCACATTTTGAGCTGTGTTGATAATCGCACCCATTGTGTCAGACCATATATCTTGTTCTCCCCCCCCCCAATTTGAACTTTAATATCTACTTCCATCATTATGCATGATCCTTTTTTACATGTATCATTATTATTATTATTATCTTGCAATTCTAAACCAACTGTTTATTCGAGATTAGTGCCTTCATCTTCTGTATTAACCATGCATTCATTATTAATATTTATAATTTTTTCTAAGTCCTCTTCAGTGGCCATGTTGCTAATCAAATTACATGGCAAAACTGAGTTAGGATCCTGTGTTCAGGATGAAATCTCAATTCAGAATGTGTTACTTTCAGTTTCAGTATATTTTGATTGGATAATTAATAATGCTATAAAATTATTAGCCCCAAAAGTCTATTAATTTCATTTTGGCATTTTGTGTTGGTTCACTATAAATGTTGGTTCAGTTTTCAAATTGTTGCCACCAAATATTAGAGTCCTGCGTAATATTTAAAGAAATTAAATAATGAAGAATCTGCATAAATGTATATTATGTTTCTCGCATTGTGATAAAACAACGGTACCTAGAGCCATCAAATTTTGAATAATGTGATCTTCCACTGAATATGGACATCTGGAAGCCTGAATTTGAAATTTGTTTTATTATCGATTTAATATTTTGTAACACTTTTAATGAATTTTTGATTAACAAACTCAACGATTTCAAAGCGAGCAATGGCAATACCATACAGGAAAAGAAAAAAAAAAAAAATTTGTCTTTGTCATGGCAGACTTTGTTTTGGAAATTCTAAAGGTATGCTCATTTCAAAATTATTTTGTGATATTGCTGTTGAATGGAATTTTATGGTTTAAGTGCAAAGAACATGATATTTAATAAATAAAGCCAGCACACAAAATGTTAAAAGAAGCCCCTTTAGGTGTAATGTAAAATCTGAAACCCTCCCCTTTTTTTAAAAAAAAACCAGCATTATGTAAAATCATACACCAGCATTATGTAAAATCATACAATGTGGATTAATCTAGAAATGACAGTCTAGAAAGGTTATCATAAGCAATTACTATTTTTAGAACAGAGAAAAAAATATCCTAAAATAAATAATTAAGGGTTATTGTAAATTGAAGACTTAATTTTGCATTTTAAAAGATATTTTAAAGTACATTTGGAAAAGATTTATAATTATTTGTGTAAAATCCAAGTTAGCTACTATTGTTTTATTCAAGAAAATTGTATATTTAATTGTATAAAATTGGGAAATATGTGATAAATTCTTTTGCTCATATATGCTATAAATTTTATTCTGAAAAATGAGGATAAGGTTTCTTTTTATCATCTGTTTGATTGTATTCTCTCAGTTACAATGGTTGTAAATGTATTTTCAATCAGAAAAAATCTAATTTAAAAAAAACCTGTTTAATAAAAATTCAATATGCTTGATAATTAGTTAGGGTGAATGAGTGATGTAACACGGTTTTCTGCTTTACGCGAGTGTCTTGATATATTATGCAATACTGTATTTTTTAGTGCTAATTATTCAGTAGTAAATTTATATTTTATATCTGGCAGTATTGTTAAAACAGATCTGTGAAGAACATTGCAAGGATCAACATTCATAATATGTGGTCAGCATTTGTACTCTACTGTTAATTTTAAATGGCAGTGTAGTTTTAATGTTAATACGCTTTTATTGTTTAGATTTGTTAAACTTTGCATCAGGTTTTAATAAATAGTAAAATTTTTTTTTTTTTTTTTTTTTGAAAACAACTGAAGATTAAAACTAATTGAAATTGTAAAAGCATTCAAGGTAATTTTTGCTCATTTTGATTGGTATCAAATGAATTTAGAAGTCTATCGAAATCTTCTTAAAGTGGTTGCCACCTATGACAAATTGCATAACAAGATTAAAAAGTGGAGCACTATTTATGCATCATTTTTTTTGGGGGGGGAGGTAGAAAAGTTAGTCACCTGTTAATGAATTGTAATTACTCCTGTTTATTGTATATATTTAACTTGATTTTGCTTAGCATACAATTGTTGATGGTTTAATTAACTGCATAAAGTTAGGTTTACCTGTGTCTATGTAAATTAAGCTATGAAAGTTAGTTTGATGTTAGTTTTATATATGAAGAATAATTAGTTTACATTTTGAACAGTTGTGAATTTTCCAGATATTTTTATATTTTTCTTATATACAAGACGTATTTTTTACATGGTCTTTGCATTTTGTATGTGTTATTATAGTATTATATATACATATACAGAAATAGAAAATTTCATGTTTCATGCAGAATATGCTATGTAGTTTTCTGCATATGTATTTTTATAACAAAGTAATTTCATGTATTTTATTAATATTGCAATTAAAAGGTTGTTAGTTATTAAAAATGAGTTTTTTCCTTCTCTTAAGCCTCGAAATATTAATAAATAAAGACTGAGTCATAAAACATTTAGCATATCACAGATTGACTCTGCCAAATTAGGATATTACATATTGGTTGTATGCAGATTGACTGTAATTTTAAGATGGGGTAAAATCAGTATGTTATTAGTAAAAATGTAATGATATAGCTCTAAAAATTCATCATTTTGCAATTCATAATTTACCACATTTCGTTCTTCCAGCAAAGATCACTGTAATATTATAAAGAAAAAAATGAGAGGGTAGAAAGCTTCATTGTTTTTTGATTTAAGTAGTACCTATTGTTCATGTATATGCAATCAGCTGAGAACTGAAGGTCTAGGTGATTAATGTTTTAAAATATTAATTAATTCGAATAATATCTGTGTATGTTTTAATTTTAAAATATTGATACTGAAATTGCCTGTTTAACCAAAGCAAGAATTATCCATATTGTTTATATGTATGCATTTATTTATGCCTAAAATCAAAACTTTCTATTGAAAAGAGACAGATCTTTTAAAAGTCTATAAATTGCATACAAGTTAAACAAATCACATTACAAAGTCTTGAAATGTTGTTGTTTCTAATCTCACTTGTCTGACCTAATCAGAACAAGCCTACAAATTGTATAGTGACAAGGAGTACGAAATTGCGTCTTTTGTTGGCATTAGCCTTAAGCACCATATAGGCGACAGTACAACTTTGCCCGATTCCACTCCAATTTTTAAGGAAAGCACTTTGGAAGACTAATACAAGAGTCTCCCACCCCTCTTCCTCAACCACCAAACTACTTAAAGGAACTTTCAGCTTTCTGTATGTTTTGAGTGCACCTATGCCTTCTCCAGAATTTGAACTTGTGCCTTTTTATATGGTAACCAGCACTGTTAACTACTGTCCTCTCTGAGCAGCAAGTCTTTAAAATGCAAGTAATAAAGAGTTGGCAACTGATGACTTCAAGTTGCTTTCAAATTACATGCATGCTGAAGAGAATTTATTACATAGTTAATATGTTACTAATAGTAATATTCTGTTTTTATATATTAATATTCTAATCTATCATTTCTGTTAAATTAATGCTGAATTTTAGGCAAAAACGAATTGACACGATCTGTTACAAACAAAATTTTGACGGATGTCCTGCGTGTGTGGTGTTATGTATAGGATTAGAAGCAAGGGAAGAAAGAATTGTTTTATTACAATATTGGGGGTAGGTTTCAGAATTGCTGGACTATAGTTGCATTTCTTTTAGTTTTCCCCATTTATCAGTTTATTTTCTAGATGAACGTGGCTGCGAGGGAAACTGTAAGCACTTACCACATTATTATCTTGCAAACAGGATTTTAGACCGTCTGTTTTAAGACAAAAAAAAAAAAAAAAGGCATACACGTGAAATTTAATGCAATAATTTACTATACTTGGAAGTCTTTGTGCATTTTGATTCTAAAAACATATTAAATATTTGTTTTTAAGGTATCACGTAAATGCAGTGAAGATAAAAGCTTTTTGTACATACAGCTGGTTAGGGAAGGGATTTAGTATATATCCACCTTGAGTGCAAACTTGACATACCTTTTCATGTCAGTATTCTACATCAATTGGGAGCAAAGCATATGCATGTGTTACCTTATATTGCAATTTGTTTAATTATCTTGCAGTACTTACGCGAGGTATTGGATCTTAAAGCCCACATGATGGAGGGAATATTGCACACACACACACTGTCTGTGTGCAATATTTTGGCATTATTTGGCATGAATTTTGACGTTATTTGAGGTAGTATTAAACACCTATCATCTGAAACTATTTCTACCAGCTGTTGCTTATTATGTACACCTACAATATTTTTAGTCTCACTGCGTTATTTATTAAGTTCAAAGTTTTACTGGGATATCTTGCATCATAGGTTTTTCTTAAAATGGTCATATGTGAAAATCCAAACTTCATCTCTACATCCAGAGTGCTGGGACTTATTTTATGAGCTCCAGTTATTAAACTGCATGTAAAATCTCTTAAATAATATGCCCTTCTTATGACGAAAACTGTTGTAGAAACATTTAAAAATATCTGTAGCTGTATGTACTTTCTCACTTATCACATGCACTGTAGCTCCATTTTATTAACCCTTAAAGTGGGGTCTGTATGACAGCGCCAATATTCTAGAACTGCGAAACTGCTTATCTCTACATATAATAAAACAAAGAGTCTGTGTGTGGGGGGGGGGGTCTTTCGTTCGTGTTGCGAGTAAGCTAATAGACCCAGGGCCACAAAATTTGGTACATAGGTGTATCTACACAAGAGCCAGTGCACCTCGAAACGATTTTTTCGAAATTCGAATTAGAATATTTTTTATTTTATGTTTTGTGACCAAATGGCGTCATTTTGAGACATAATGGGCTACAGGAAAGCGATATTTCACTCTATACATTTCATTTTTACATCGTCGTGAAGCGTAGACACTTAGCTATTTTACGAACCTAAAATAAATTTCGTATTTCAATAAATCGATTAAATACGAATTTATTTAGGAAGGTGAGCTTAACACCTTTTCAGCAGTTTTTTTAAAAAAAACTTATTTTAAAAAATGTGCTGTTTATTTTCCTTTGATTTTTGGACACGTTGAACTTTAATCCTTTCGACTCCTTTTAAAAAAAGAATTTTGGAAAAATAATAATATTTTGTATTTTTTTAAAATTTTTTAAATGAAGCTTCCGAATACACTTCTCACATCTCAGATATTTTAAAATGTAGTTTTGGCAACAATTTTCCTTTCTTATTGTTGTTGATAGATTTTTGATGAAATTGCATCATTTTGAATAGTTTCATTCTTTTAAAAATTTCGGATTGGCAACAATCTTTAATCGTATTTCTTATGTTACTGTTTTTAAGAGACTGAAAAGTTTAAGAAATTAAAAAGTTGTTTCTTTTTGCAACGGTAAATTGTTTAATTACTTTATTAGGATAATTAACATTTTACAAGGGATATTGTTTATTTCATTGTAATATTATGTTTTAATTATATATAATTTTAATTATAAAAAAGTTTTGCATGATATTTTTTAATCTGTTTAAGTTCTTAATCTGTTTATACCATTTGAGTTCTTAAGATTTTGCAAAGGGAAGTTGGTTAATTTATTTATTAGGATAAGTAATATTTGTATTAAGGGATACTGCATATTTCATTGTCATTTTTTATATGTATAATACATTTTTATTGATTTCTTTTTTGATAAAGTTGTTCTGCAGAGTAAAATTCTGCGCGAAATGTTTTGTTTTTTGAGTTTCTTTCATGTTATTTTTTGCTTATTTCACTGTTTGTAAGATATTGAAACGTTTTGCATGATTTTTTTGCATGAGCCAGTGCACCTCGAAGCGAGTTTTTCGAAATTCGAATTATTTTTTTTTTTTTTTAATTTTGTGTTTTCTGACGAAATCGCGTCCTTTTAAGACATAATGGGCTATAGCAAAGCGAGATTTTACTCTATTGAACAGTTTAAGAAATTGAAAGATTGTTTCTTTTTGCAAAGGTAAATTGTTTAATTAATTTATAGATCTATATTTAAAAGGGCGAGTCTTTCTGTGTGTGTAGGTGTCTTTCGTTCGTACTGCGCGTAAGCTAATAGACCCAGGCCTATGAAATCTGGTACACAAGATGCATCTAGACAAGATGAAATAGTATCAAATTGATAATTTTCTCTCATTATATGAACAACAATGGCACACAGCCATTGTTGCTGATATCAGCACGGAAAAATGAGGGCGATAATTCTGTGCTGTTTTTAAATTTAATGTTTCTCTTGGATACTGGACGTTTGTCTAGAGAAGGCAGCAGGAAGTTGGTTAATTTATTTATTAGGATGATTAATATTTGTATTAAGGGATATTGCTTATTTCATTGTATGCTTTTTATATGTAATGCATTTTTAACTGAATTTTTTTAACGTTGTTCTTTGTTTCTTTTTCGATAAAATTGTTATGCAGAGTAAAATTCTGTGCAGTTTTCAAATTTAATGTTTGGTGTTCTCTTTAGGCATTTTTCCGGTACACTTAAAAGCCAGACGAAGGCTGGCCGCGCAGCGGCTAGTAAGTTATATAGTTATTCTTTTCCTTTTCAGTACTTTGAAGTTGACATAAAATATAATTATTCCTAAATTTTGATTAAAATCTGTACATCAGTTTTTTTCTAATACTTTTTTTAAATTGGGCCGCGATCATATAGACCTCACCTCTGCGTTTACGTTACTTTTTTCTCGCATGAGGGAAGGATGGTTTATTATTACTTTACTCTTTTCAGTAGCTGGCTTGATAACAGATAGTGCCAAATTAGAAAAAAACGATTTTTTGATGGAGTTCTCATCAGAATTAGTGAAACCGCATATGGAATGAAGGCTTCAAAAGCCAACTAACTGGGAACCGAGAAATAAAAATATGCATTCAGAGAGTGCTAGGTGTTATGTAACTGATACCTTTAAATAGTGTAAAACGCGTTCTCTTTGTCTTCCTGGACTGAGAAGAAAAACTGCCTATCTATGTTTCAGCTGTAAGAGTCCAATAATGAATGTGCCATGAGGATTTGCAAAAATTGTGTTGAAAATGCTTAAAATAATGTGCTGCAGTTTTTTAATATGCTTTATATATTAGCCTTTTTTGGCATTATCTTATGTAATCCAGATTCTGTAGATGGAAAATTTATTAAACATTTTAGTTTGTACGCATTTGCAAGTAGTGTTTATTTTATTTAGTTGATTAAGCGATCCGTACTTTTTCATATGTGATTTTAAAATTAATTTTTAATGGATTAATTTTATAGAGTTCTAAAAAAATAATTACTTCAATATAATAAGCAAAGTGTATTAATGCTTATAACATAAGTACATTATTTTGATTTTTTTTTTAGTCCAAAGGGATGTAGTCTCGAAGGACTATTACTTTCGTTTGGGCGTTTTGCGTCGTTTCACAAAAATGTCCGATTCACTTTTCAATTTAGTGCTTATGTTTCTTTGTTGGTAATTGAAGTTGCATTGGGTTGGCTATTAGAATTTTTGGAATTGTACTGTGTTGGTTATTGGGTCTGTACTGGATGGATTAATGGAATTGTATTGGGTTGACTATTGGAATTATATTGG
>KK114745.1:5582-57484 GCA_000611955.2 Stegodyphus mimosarum
TTTAATTTAATAAGTTTTTAAAATTTTTTCGTAAATCTATGTAATTATTAATTGCTGAAATTGAGTAAAATCACATCAAATTATATTTCAATTTTTTTAAATTCAACTTTTTTAATTCAACTTTTGACATCAAAATTTAATTCGAAAATTTTATGAATGGATATTAAACACCTAAAATACTTTAATTCTTCGAGATTCTAAGAGAGATTCTTAAACTTTTCTAAGTAATACTTTTAGAGTTAGTGTATTAGAAAAGATAATCAAAACTTCACTTTAAAATACCGAGTTTAAAAAATTAAATATTATTTAAAACTATTCATCAATAATTCAGTTAATATATCATGTACTAATTATTTAAGATTTAGGGGATTAAAATATTCTTATAAATTTGTTAAGACTTAAATCACTGTATTACATAAGGCGTACATAATCTCACAAATAATGAAAATGTGTACTTACGTCTATTAAGCACGCAATTAGAATCGCAGTTTAATTCGAAGGAATATTTTCAAAGTAAATGATATCTTTTATTCATTTTATCGCGGAATTTCATCAAAATGTGGCATTTGTTCCTTAACTGCTGATTTTGCCGCACAAAAGCGATTTACTCAGAAATATGAATGAAACATTTGAAACTTTTGCAAAATCAGATAACTGCAAACCACTTTTAAAGTATCTAGTTTAATACAAATTTTGTAATGTTTATTTATTAAGCCAGCTATTTTCATAAGGATTCTTCTAATCTATTTCCTTTCTACCTCCAACGGGATGTAAATCAGATTAAGTTTAAATAGTGAGTGCGATCAGCATTTGAAAAGCATGGAATAACATTACTAGAACTCTGATAATCCTGCCAGTCAGTATTTTGTTAAATCATGTATCACTAGCTGCTCTTCTATGAGAATTTTGAGTTATTTGCATTTTAATAAAAGCTTGTGTTAGGTGGATAAAAGCGAAGTTAAGCCAAAGCTTATAAGCCTAATTATATGCTCTCTCATGTTATACATAATAAGTTATTTTGAAATCTGTTAGCAAGACAGATTTTGTTGATTTTGAAATTTAGTTGTAATCGGCGCATAGTACCCAAAAACTACTTAAAGTATTTTATCTTTATGTGATTCTAAAATTTAGTGTTAACATTTAGGTAATTTGCAAGTATGGTAATTCATATAGCAAGATAAAGTTAGGTAGGGAAAAGACAAACTAAGTTAGGCCAGCTTTACTAAGTTTACCTCGGTATATTAGAATTATGGGAAAGAGGTATCAAACTCTTTTAATTCTGGAAAATAAAAATGTTTTCTTACTATTTATACATTAATCCGGTCCGCACCTCAGTGCTGAGGTATCACCGGAGTTACTATTTATACAACGAAACTTTCTTTTATCTTATGTGGGATTAAATACAACTGCTGTTTTAGAGAGTGTTTATTAGAGACTGTTTATTAACATGCATAGTCTAATCGTGATAAAGGCTTAAATGTTCTTTGTAACAGGTTTGCTTAAAATTTTAAAAGCGTTCCATGTCACTGGGATTATTAGACTTGTTTCAGTAATAAATAGAAAAATATAAAATCTGTTTTAAGAAAGAGTTTTAGATAAAATGCATAAAAATAATTTTTTAAAGAAATAGTCATGGAATAAATGCCTATGAACGAAATGTTTACGTAATAAGCCTTAAAATAATTCTGGCTTAAAATTCTTTATTGCATTTTTCAAAGATTTAACAAAATACTCCATTTCTTTCCAGCTGTATATCAGACGTAAAAAATTAAATAATGCAACGTAAGCATAGCATAATTTTCTCTTATTCTTTTTCATAAAATTATGGCTTGTTCTATTCTTAGAAAGTACTTTTAAAGCCTACACTCTTAAAGTACAAATTTAATGCATTCGAAGTACATTTCTTCGCTTTGTATCAAGACTGGGAAAGAAAAACTTAATAGCATTAGCATCAAATTTCAAATTACTATTTCAATTTCTTTACGTTCTTTCCTCATGGGATGTTTTTGCTATTATACGACTACGTACAACTGGAATGGAAACGTCTAGAGCTACAGTTATAGATTAAGTTTTACCATAAAACAGTTTGAATTGTACTTTCTTATTATTTTATTTCTAAAGAGAACTTTTGATGAGAATCTTTATTTAAGTATAATCTTCAACTTATTTGCATCTTAAAAATGTATTGCTTTTATTTAAAAATTCATAAAAACTTTGACTTTCTTAGTCTTTTTAAATGTGGAAAGTTTTTAACAGCATCTGCAATACTTCTCCCATTTAAAATTAGAAACTAGATTTATTTATGTCACCATTTTTAAGAATACTGTATATTGCACAGATTATTATATTGTTACGAATTTTGTATTTAATTAGATATTTTCAGTAGAACTGCAGTTAAAATTGCTTTATTTTCCGTGCGATGCAGCGCGAGACAAATTTTTAGAGAAGGCTACACCGGAAAAGGAAAAATACAGGAGCAAGTGCATTTAACATTGAATAAATTGATATCTCAGTAATTTGTGTTCCAATTGAATAAATGTAATTGACTACTGTTAGCTGTAACCGTAATTACAACCTCTTATTGCTTTCCAGAAATCTCGAGAAGCAGAAATTACTAGAAATTTCTCGCGACCGACTGAAAGCTATAAAAAGCCAGAGAGAGAACAACTCGGCTCAGTTGTTTATTTATTGTTACTGCTATTTGTTTAGTTCCGCGTGAACTGAGATATCTGAATGAGCTTTCTCTTTAGATAACGCTTTGCATTGCGTTATATTTTAACGTTTTTAGTAGTTTGAAGTATAACTATGATTATGCTGCGTGATATTGTGAACACTTTTACTAATATCTCTGATGAAAATTCCAGCGTTGTGTTAAATTTCCTATGATAAGAATGAATTTTGTTAACCTCTTATCGGACTTGTGCATTCAATATATTGTAAAGTCGTACGCACGCAGCAATATGAAGAACTGTTGTGGAAATGAACAATGTTGCGATGTAATAATACTATTATAGAAAATATACAATGTGTAGTACAATATTAGCAGTGGATTGAATTTAACTGTGTCATAAATGCAAGTCTGAGAAAATTGAAATTGAGAACGTAATTTATGGAGGTCTCCTGTATGAAACAAAAGCAGAAAATAAAAGAAAAGAAAATGGCCTAATGTAATTGTATGTCATGTACTAACATTAAGTCTGAATTCTAAATTGATCATAATGAAAATGCCCATTTTTGAAATTTATTTAACGATAAACATTATTTGCTTTTAAACAGAAAATCTTATTTTTTCCCCAAAATTAGAAGTCTGAAACCAGAATGAGATACATAAATTTACTGTCTACTCGTTTAGAATGTAGAGTCCTGTGAAGGTAATTGCATAATTTAGATTTGCCTACTAAAACAATTAAACTAATCTTTAACTTTTGCAGTTTTCTGCACTCAGAATACTAGTTGTTCCATGCTTTGATAAACATCGTTGAAAATTTCATGCAAAATTTTTAAATCATATGAATTTTAATATTAAATTAATGTGCACCTGAAAAATTGTCTGAAAAAAGTAACTGCAGTCAATTCAACATATTTAGAATAAATGGTACATAAATATGCCTAAAAATATTTTTCGCCTTAAATTATGTTTTATTTCCTAATCTTACAAAAGCATATCTCGAAACAATGGTTAGTATTTCGTTCCTAATACGTTGAAGTGTCATCTTGACTACGTGTTTTACAAAAAGATTAAAAATGCTTGAACTAACTTAATTTAAGTAAGCTTTACTTTTGTTTAGGAATAGTTAATTTTCCTTCTAGCAACTTTTTGTTGCTATAACATTCTTTAAAATTTACGCATAACATTAATACGAGTTTAAGTGAATTAATTATGCATCTACTCCGCTAGATAATAATATTTTTCCTTTACTAAAGAATTTTCTAACGTGCCAAGCCATTAACAATAAATGCATGTGCTTTATTAAACATACGTCTTCAGTAATATAGTAAAATCGACTTCAAAAGTCTGTGTTGATTAGTTAACTGGTTGGTTATTTAATTTTGCTAAAATGTTTTTTACTTTCCAGGATACAATGTTTCTGTAAAAAAATTCTTTAAAGTAAATTAGATGCTACTTGTGTTACGAATGTGCGAAGCTAATATATACAGCATCTCACATTCTGAGTTGATATATATGCACCTTAATTCAAGCTGATATATCGACTCAGTTTATTGCTCAGTTGTCAATATATGAGTGTTCATCAATTTTGTCAGATTTAAAGTAGCAATCTGCGTCTGAATTTTATGTTTATCGTAATTCCTATTTCTAACACAGAAGCGAAGCACAGCTAGCAGACTTTTTGAACTTAATATTGTTTTCATGTTTGGAGAAATTTAAGGCTAGGTTAATTTCTGTATGTATGGTAATATATTCTTGCATGTATTGTATATATACATATACAAACTCTTTTTCTCTTATTTATTAATTCTTTGTAATTATAATTTCTTTCTGTAGAAGTTTAACAAATACAGACTAGACAGAAGTATATTTGCGAAATACCGAAGGATATTTAAAGCAGTAATAGGTGTTAAATAATATTTATTTTTTAATTTTTATCTAAATGCATTCCTGGATTTGTTGTTTGAGAAATATTTGCTTTATGAAGAGAAAAAACTGTAAGTACAGTTACATTTTCCATTTCTATGGCCATGTTCCAGGAACCAAAACATCAAGTTTTACCAGATACTCTAAAAATGAAAAAAAGATAATACTTGTGTATCACTAAGAAATACAAGGGCATAGCCTTCATTTCCCTAACTGTCAATGCCAGAATATTTAAATTTGGCAGCACGAAGTAACGCAAATTCTACCTTGAAAAGATAAGGTTTAAATACTAGTTTCTAGAAGGGAAAGTTAGAGAGTTTCGGCAAGTGCTGAATTTTTGTAGCGTGACATTTTAGATTTTATATTACTCCCAAGGAGCCTTTTTTTAACTTTTTATGTGTTACCTTTATTTATCAAAGATCATGTTCTTCGCCCTTAAACATTAAAATTTAATTCAACAGCAGTATCACAAAATAATTTTAAAAAGAGAGTATCTTTAGAATTTCCAGTACACAGTCTCAGGCGCTGGAGATAAAAATAATTTTTCTCCCGTACAGTTTTGCCATTGCTCGCTTTCAAATCGTTGAGTTTCTTAATCAAAAGCTCATAAATGCCTTACAAAATATGAATTAGATAATACAACAAATTCTAAATTTGAAATCTGGGCTTCCAGATGCATATATTCGGGAGTAGATGTACGTTATTCAAAATGTGAGGGCTCTAGGTACCGTTGTTTTAACACTATGCGAGAAACATACATAGATTTATGCAGATGCTTCATTATTCAATTTCTTTAAATAAAATGCAGGGCGATAATGCTTGGTGGCAACAATATGGAAAGTTAAACACCGTTTATAGTGAAACATCACGAAATGCCAAAAAGAAATTTATAGCCTTTCTGGGCTAACTCCCTTTCGGCTGAAAATTTCATTTGCATCAAATGATCTAAAATAAATTTCCGTGGTGGGAGTAAAAACATATCATTGCGATGTTTAGTCTTTATTGCGAAATAACGAGGGATATATATGAGGTAAGTCCGAAATATAGCTATACAATAGAAGTAAATGTGCATTACTGTGTATTGTAACAATAAAAAATGCATGATATATTAAATTTTCACACTTTAGTTCCGACTGTCACGTACACGTGCCAGCAGGAACCGCCCTCATTTTGCGGCCGACACGGTGGCGTTCCAGAGCGTTTTTTCGTTCACCTGCGGCCGTCACACATGGAAGTTTTAAAAACTATAACTTTTGGCACAAAATGGCATTGTATGTACATATGTTTACAGGTTATGTTACATATGTTACATACACGGGATTTTAGATTATATAAACATAAGGGAAAAGGAATGTTTCCGAATGGTATGCTTTATGAAGGCTCTTTAATCTATTATATATGTTAAAATTAGCGTTCAAATATCTTTTTTCTTTACTTACATGAAAATATATATAAAAAAAATTGCTCACTTTCAGAAATAATTTTCGGAAGGGCTTTTCTAATTATTCTAAAGTTTTAATTGATAAAATACATTAATAAACTTTTAAATTAATAAAAAAAATACAAGAAAGTCTTGCTTACAAAAAGTAAAATCTTTCACTTGAACCGGAAGATAGACACTCAGTTCAGCCTCTGACAAAATGTCTATATGAGAATCAACCGCTATGTAACTCTTTAGGAAATCAATCATCACTCTCATTCACACCACTAATTGGCTCATTTATCCCTGATAAAAAACGCTTGCTCGCATAAGAAACTGAAGTCGTATAAGGTATATAAATAAACTGAAGGCATTCCGAAATAAAAGCAGTGCAAAACGAAATAGAACCTCATATAGTAAACTCTAAAAGACTCTACATAGTAACAAAAAAAGATTACAAAAAGGGTTTGAAGGGATATAGAAACGCTAATGTTCATATCACGCCGAGAAAGCACTCTGTCACTCCAGCGTGCCGGCCAGGAAATGAATGCGTTTCTTGCTTCTTCACGGGTTTAGGCTTTATAGCAAAAACCCTACGGTCATGGACAGACTTTCTCGAAAGATACTGCCGGCCTCAGCGATAAGCGTGCGTTTGCGCTTCCCATCGCGAGAGGGTTAAACTTCATTTCTTCATTTCAAGCAAATGTCACTTACCTGAACTTATGTCATTAGCCAAGTTGGCACTGAACATTCAGCAGCAAGATATAGTTCCGCTAAGTGATTGCATATTAGAATGATGGCTCAGGCAAACATTTTGCAGGTACGTTCCTGGGATAGAAACCATATCTCAGAATATTTCGTATAAATCCATAGTGAATTTTCCTATAATATAATTGTATTTCATAGATCTTGCATTTAAAATCGTTTGCTAATCAGATTATGGGCCCACCAGTAGCCGAGAAGTAAAGTAGCTGAACACTGGTATTTGAACTCGGGTTTAAATTCAGGTGAACGATAAATGAGCTGACTGCATGGGCGTTTTCATGGTTTTCCTCATGTGTAACGTATATACGAGCCAGTTTCCCTTAGAAAGTCCTCTACGAAGGCATCCCTCTCCTCAGGCAGATAGCCCTAGTATGCTTTACGAATATCTCAGTAAGGCAAACCAAATCACTTAAACAGATAGCCTTCGCGTGCTTTACTTGAATCAAACAACCCAATGAACCAATCCTAAGGAGATCCATATGAATTTGAAGCATATTCTGGCTTATAAGGGGGAAAATCATTTATTCACGTGATGGAATGAGACTGTCTTATTGGCCGAACAATTTATTGTGAATAATTGTAGCCAAACGTGTGAATAGGGAGAGAAGTCAAAAGATTTTTTAGAACTATAAGAATTTTAAACTTATGGTTGGGGAATAAAAGAATTAAACTAATTAAATTAAATATTTGAAAATTTAAGTCAACTGTTAAATAAAAGCAAACAACCGTAACTATTTAGAGTATGATTTGAAAAATTAAGCAAGCCTCTGAAAAGGACACAAAGTTTTAAATATTTCTTATGAACTTCATAAATCTTCTGTTGAATTTATCGTCGTAGTCGTAATATAGAGTCAGAAATGTAGAATTTCCTGTGTTTTCAATATTCCAAAAGAAGGTTTCGGCTAATTTTGCCATGAAGACCTGTATGTGCTTCACCTTTAGCTGTTAGATAAGATTCCTGAGATAAGAGATAGTTGGAGATAAAATTCTTGATGAACTATATACAGTTTGTAATTTGTCTTAGCATAATATTCTGGTAAGCGATCGATATCATCTTGAGCAACATATCTCCAGAGCGGGAAGGAATATGTGATATAGAACAATACATGATGCAGATGAATAATATATTAGTATAACGCCAGAAAGCGAATAGGATTTCGAGCAATTAGAAGTTGAAGCGTAGCAATATGTACTCGAATTCTGGAAAGTATTTGCTAATGTGGGGCAAATATGGAAGCCTTTGGTCATTTGCTAATGTGGGGCAAATATGTAAGGCTTTGGTCATGAATATGACACCAAGGTATTTCACTCACCTGGCCACGGAATATGTGTGCCGAACTTGATTCAGTGGAGAAACAGGATTGCTTTATTTTTATTTTATTCCCATCAAGATACTTGGTTCGTATCAAATTTCTCTGCTTCAGGCCAGGACGCCAGTGCATAGAGTCATATTTAAAGTGTATAGGCACTACGCAAAACAAAAAAAAGGAGGGGGCAGTTCTATATCGCCCGTTCTACTGGGCCGATTGACGAAATTCAAATAGCATTTTTCATGTCTCGAAAACGCAACTTAGGATATATATTAGATTTATATATAGCATTGTTTTAATGTAGGTATTTTGACAAAAATCGGACTTTTTCTGAAATACCATGCCAATGTTTTTTAATATTTCGATTCTACGACTCAATTATGCCTAAATACTAAATTTTGTAAAATGTAGTGAGAAATTTACGGAGAAATTAAAAAAAAAAACTTGACGTATTTTTCTGAGAATCCAAGAATATTTCACCTCACGAACCTCTTAAATTATAGCAACCTATTTTCCTTTAATTTTTACTTCCTTGCACGAAGTAAAAAGGAAGTATTGTAATCGTGAAAAATTTCGGGTATCATATTTCAGCGAGAATATGCATTTGGGCCGCTGTCGAATGCAATTTAACGATGTTTTTGCTTGACATCTGTACGTAAGGAAGAATAAAAGACTCTTTTTTCCCCCAAAATTATAAAACTGATTTAGAATGAATTCTGAGGAGTTTTTTTTCGTGGCGTCTGTACGTACGTACGTATGTATGTATCTCGCATAACTCAAAAACGAGCCGCCTCAGAATGTTGAAATTTTGTATATTGTGGTTGCGATCGGCCGCACCAAAAGTATATAAATATACGTATTCTATATAAAAGTAATTAAATGGTATTCAATATAATTCAGTGTAATTCAAAATAATATGTATTTAATATAAAAGTAATTCAATATAAAAGTAACTAATGGTATAAGGAAAGTTTTCTTATTACAATTTATTGTAAATATATGTATGTATCTACTCTGTTACTCGGCTCAGTGAGCTCAGTTTCTTTATTCTTATACGTTTGTAAACTGTGAATTTTTTGCTTTAAAAATGATTGAATTATGTTGTTCTTATCTTCCGGTTAAGGTTTTTATGCCTTTATTTAACCTGCATGCAATAATTGTGAAATTATCAACCAATTTAAAAGACATGAAAAACGCAAGTTGAATTTCGTCAAACGGCCCAGTAGAACAGAAGATACAGAACTGCGCCTTTTTTTCATTTTTTTTTTGGTTGTTTGTTTGCGTAGTGTGCAGTTGATTGAACTAGAGCAGTTGATTGAACTAGTTTCTTGATTTAGGATTGCAATATAAACTCCCGACGTTCCTAATATAGTAGCGAGAATATGTATTAGGGCGTTAGCATACATTTTAAATAAAGTAGGATCTATACTACAATAGTGATGATGCCTTGACACTGAAAAAGCATGATTTTAATGTGGCACTGTCGTTGTCGACTATAAGAAGTAGGAAAATCACTATTTACAACGGGGAAAAAAACCGCGTGAAAGGACGTGCCATGTCATGTATGCAGCAGTATTAGCAGGAACTATCAAATCATTTACTGAAAATCCACAGAAATTAACCCGTCAAGATACTTGGTTGTTATTCTCCTTCCCCTGCACATCCGGGTTGAGGAGGAGGCAGCACACCAACACATTTTGCAACTTAAGAAGGCAGTCACTTTTGACGATGAAGCATACTGTCCGGATGAGTACGAAACAAACTTCTACCCTCTTGACGTCCACCCGGCAGAGAAAGGCAAAGGGATATTTATCTCAATTAATCCCACTGCAACTCATCAGTCAAGGGAAATGACCATCTATACAGACGGGTCTAGATTGGACGAAAGAGTGGGATTTGCCTATGTCGTCACGAAACAAGACAACGCAATCGAGAAATGGAAGGGACAGTTAAGACAACATAACAGTGTCTTTCAAAGCGAAGCAGTGGCAATTGCACAAGCGATTCGCTACCTGCACTCGCACCAGCATAGCCATGTCACCATTAAAACGGACAGCTTATCATCGTTATATGCCATTTGGAATGCAGATCATCCCTCGGAGATCATACAGGGAATCCAGAGAGATCTTAGAATCAACCCCCATTACCGCACAAAATTAGAGTGGATAAAGGCTCATGTTGGCCACTATGGCAATGAGCTTGCCGACCAACTCGCCAAAGAGGCAACAACTGACCGCCTGATGCACCAATTATCATCCCATGGCCGCATTCGTATTTAAAGAAGACACTACGCCTAAGGGCCACTGGCATGTGGCACAACGAATGGGACCAAAGTACCACAGGGAGAAGGACCCACTACTTCATCGGCTATGTGGATACTAGCCGAAATGTAGCGAACGCACAGTTGGTAAGGTTCATTTCTGGGCATGGACCTTACCCGGAATATTTCTTCAAGCGTGGCATAAGTCACACAAGTCAATGTGCATGCGTCGACTCAGGCTCACCAGAGCACTATCTGACGTCATGCCCATTAATAGAAGGACTGCATATCGATCTCCCTGAAACAAATCGCCAGACGTTCTGTAAATACATGATAAAACAGCGGCACTTTATTAAAAAGCTGGTACAGTTGATGAACAGGCTGTCCGACTTAGATACAGACTTGTGTCAGCCATAGCACAACCCAGCATGTAAAAACACCTTAAGCATTTTAAAAAAGGCATGTATTGCAATGTAGGAAAACTGTCATTCAAGTGAATTGTAAGAATCTATAATGTAGACTAGAAACTCACAGTATAAAGACTGCTTGTATTCATACCTGGAAAGTCAGTTGCATTTAACAATGTGCATGTACTGTGTAAATAAATTTCAGGAAATTAAACCGTAAGTCCAAAAAATAATGCAATGTAACACAATGACATGCAATGTGAGTCTGATATATAATGTAGGCATAACGAATGTATGAATTTTCACATACCTGTAAGCAATGTAATGTAAGGGAGTGTAATATATGTAAATAAGTAAATATTTTTGTGTATCAGTAAGCTATGTATTAGTAAGTAATGCAATTTAAAGTAATGCAATATAAATGCAGAAATGTCTAATAAAAATGCATGGGTAACATATATGTTTTGTATTATGAATAAGGGATATAGGATGTCTAACACAATGCAATGTATATATAGGAATGTCTATTTCATGTACTGGAAAATTATGCAATAAGTACCCAAATAACATGTAATGTAAGTAACCTGTAAGACTATTATGTTTGTAAATATTTCTATCTATAAATTAATCAAAATGTATCTACACGTATCTGTATGTAACTGCAAGTATATGTGACCTAAAGTTAAGCAGTGTAGGTAAAATTAAGTAATATGTGAAGCAGGCGTGTCTGACTATGTATGTATAAAAAATAATGTAATGTAAGGCACATGTAATATTGTATTTATTATGTCATTTATATTGTATTTATTATGTCATGTAATACTGTATTTATATGCAATCTAAAAGTAATGTAGGTATATTTATTGAAATGTACAGCTAAAAACTGTAACTGTACACAAAAGTAATCACATGCAATGTAAGTTTAATGTAATTCAGGTAATGCATATGCATTGTATGTTGGAAATGAGAGGTAAAGTCAGTAACTCTGTAAATCATGTTATCCATAGAATATGTTAACCATCAAACATGAATGTAATGCTAAATATAAACAGCCCATGTATGGCCATGTAATTGCTCTTTTGAAAGATTCAAGGTTCAACTCTAGATACTGGTGGACGTGGCGCTACACCAATTAACCGACGGTAAAGGGGTGGTGCCCACGTCCCCCGTCGCATGTCGCATGTTATTGTTCTTCAGTTTGGAAAACGTACCTGGAAAGCATTTGGAAAACAGACTTGCTTCCAGTAACCTTAATACTACCATCATACAATGCGATCAATCATTGTTAATAATTAATTGCGAACATCATACAATGGGAAAAACATTTTTCATTCATTTTCCACAATGCGTCTCCACAATAACTTATCCATTAAAATTAGAGCTGTGCAAATGCTAAAGGATATGTAATATATACTGTTAATTTAATTAAATAAAGTACAAAGGTTTTAAGTATTTATTGACTTACGTAATAAATTATTCTTTACATATCATGCATAAATTAATTCAAATTTCTGAAAATGTGCGTTATTCTGGATTATCTGTTGGAATTATTAGGATGAAAAAATCTGATGTGTACACCACATGACTTCCTTGTATTAAATATTAAATTATACGCATATTTTCCTTGCACTTCATTTAAACTTATTGGACTGAATTAAATGTACTTCGTTAATAGTGCATAAGCCACAACAGAATAAATGCACTCTTTAAAATTCACTATATTTATTTACCATAGCGACACTCTGGTGCTAGGTTCACTTAACAACGTTATATCTCATTCATTTTATAACTCAGATTGCACAAAAGTTATGTATATCATCTGAAGAATTATCTAATCGTTGCCATACGTTGTATTCAAATACTATAATAAATTTAAAACGATGTATAGAAGAAATTAAAAAAGCAAATAATGAAGGAAAAAAAGAAACTGTTCCTCACAGACGATTCAGTATTTCTCATTTAATTAATTCAGTTCTCACTTCACGACAAGGCAAAAATACATAAAAAAACCAATATGTACTACATATATTAAAAATTACGAAGTAAATCTTAAACACTTATTTCTTCGAATAAATATCAGAATAGATTAAGCATGATTTAATTCGCAATAACAAAAGAAGGCGTTATCTTTGTTGTTGCGAAGCTTAGTTTCTCTAGATTGGCAACAAATCCACTAGTCTCCTAATTTTCAAATGCAAACAAATATGGTTGCCATATGAAAAATGACTAGGCTTAGCCGCACTTAAACAACTTTTATATTGTTGATAATTCTACAAATCTTGCATGCACATTTACTAAAGGCATAAACCCTTAACCAGAAGATAAGAACAACATAATTCAATAATTTTTAAAGAATATACCAGCATATAAGAATAAAACATTCTGCTCAATGAACCGAGACACAGAGGGGATATATATATATATGTATATATATATATATATACATATATTTATATACGTTTGGTTTGGCCCATTGCAATCAAAGTATGTGGGACGCAAAAACATCGTTAAATTGCATTCGATAGCGGTCAAATGGATATTTTCACTGAAATATGATGCCCGAAATTTTTTGTTATTACAATACTTTCTTTTTACTTCGTACAAGAAAGTAAAAAAAAATCAGATGTGGACACCACATAGCTTGTAAGCTTATTAAATTATGCTCGTTTTTATCCGAATTTCATTTAAACGTATCTCCTTGAATTATTCTAACTTAAGTAAGCGATCCCTCAATGCAAGTTGGAAATGACAGCAAAAACTGCAGATTTTAAAATTAAATATCCCGGTCCAATTTTTGTCGTACGGGAGTCAAATTTCTGGCATTTTTATTTTTTCATAACGAATGTAAAGCTTTCCAAATATACGTATAGGAACCGGGAGACCGCATTAAAGATACATTTCGTCATTTGTCCAAAAATTAATTTTTTTTAATTTGAAATTTCGAAAGCATGATTACTTTCGTTCTATCAAACACTTTTGTAATTGGAAGTATATTACAAGGATAAACGATTGCGAAAATAAAAGCCGGATGAGGACTTTTACTATATATCTATATATATACACTTTTATTACTGTTGACTACAATGCCAACAGGCAAGAGGGCAGATTTTTTGGTACACAAAAACAAAAAGTTTCCTTATGGTCTCACTCGCCAAAAAGACATTGAAGGTGCAGAAAGAATTAATTTACTATTCTGCTACGTTTCAAATGTAAAAAATATGGTAAACAAAATTAGGCTTAGTTGCACTAAAACAACTTTTAAATTGTTCATAATTCTACAAATATTAATGTGCCAAAAATGCACAATTTACCAACATATAGGAATGCAAAAACTGAGCCCACTCAGATGAGTAACAGAGTGCATATATACGTAGATATGTAGATATAGATACAAGTATAGATATAGATCTTTATATCATTTTGGTTAGTCAATTGCAACGAAAAAGGGAGGTGCACAACTACATGCTATAGCACTCCTATATACAAAATTTCAGCGTTCTGAGGGTACTCTTTTTTCAGTTATGCGAGATACATTTTTACATATAGATGTCATGAAAAAATCCCTTCTGAATCCATTTTAAGTCAGTTTTGTAATTTTTAGGGGAAAAGAGTCCGTTATTCTGTCCTTACGTAATGTCACCCAAAAGTATTGTTAAATTGCATTCGATCGCTGCCAAAATAGATATTTTCGTTGAAATATGATACCCTAAATTTTTCGAGATTACAATACTTCCTTTAGCTATTATAGCAATACTACATACAAAATTTCAACATTCTAAGGCTAATCGTTTTTGAATGATTTGAGATATGTACGTACATACGTACGTACAGATGTCACGAAAAAATCGATTTCAGATTCACTTGTAATCTATTTACAATCCGTTTTGGAGTAAAGGATTTTTTATTGACGCAAAAAAATAGTCAAAATGGATTCGGGAATGGTCAAAATGGATATTTACTTTGAAAACTGAAACATCAATTATTTCACGATTGGAATACTTCCTCTACTTTGTACAAGGAAGTAAAAACTAAAAGGAAGCAAAATTACTAACAATCAGCTTAATTTTAAATGGTCTTAGAGAAAAAGGTACAGAGCAAATATAGATAAGAAAGCAAAGATACTGGTTTTGGATAATTAGTTCCTGATGATTGCAATTCTATAATAATTCATTCACCTTCACATATAATAAGAATTCTTTCCGCGAGATATGGGAAAAGATAAACTGTATCGCATTTAAAAGTCCAATATCCTTTATCCAGAAAAGATTTTCATTAGCCGTTACTTTTGCAGAGCTTCAAAATAGGAAAGCAATAATTGACAAAAACTAAAATTTAAAAGCGTCTTACAGTTTTAATGCTGAAAGGGTATCAACAAATACCAAATCATCCTCCTTTTGAAAGACGTTCCAATATTTTCAAACTATTTTTAACAACCTACTCAGTTTTATGCTTTGACACTCTATTCAGCTTTTCTTAATACTAAACTGATTTATATTATTTCCTTTGATACCCCACTGAGTTCTTACTGTTGATCTATCTGAAATAAAATCCAGTAAATATTCGTTGCGCATATGAATCCTTCAGCTTTAGAAAAGAAAAATGTTCTTGCTGGCACTACTTACACAAAAGAGGATTCCTACAAACAGCGATTATTTCAAAGAAGGCAAAATAAAATTTACGCCCTTCGGAATGTAAAGAACCTTCCCAGTGTAAAGAAACTTTTACAGTGAAAAGCACATTTCGGGACGTAGTATATGAGTTGGTGAAACGAAATTCTTTTCGAATCCTTATAAAACCCATTCAATGCCTTTATTGAATTTTCTCTAAATTTTTATGTTACTTTTAGATATCTGTAGAATGTATTATAATCTAAAATGTGAATAAAGAAATTATTTGGCCCATGAATGTTGAAAATAAGTATTAAAATCATTTTGAATATAATTAAAATCTTAAATAAACACCAAACTAATAAAAAACGTTTTATAGATTATAAAATTTTAACTCAAATAATTTTCTATTTGACAATTTTTTTTTTCAAAATTCTTTGCTACTTTTCTTTTGTTTGCCCATGTCTATCTGTAGCACGAATGCTTTTTTCATTATTAAAAAAGGGAATTTTATTTTCAAGTACTTAGCGTCCATTTTCTCTTCTCGACATTTTCACAAGTAGAATTTTTCTTTTATTTATTCCAACTACATTAATAAGTTTTCCCTTTCTACAAGGTAGCACTGTCTTTAAACTTTTTTTCTTCTCAGAAAAGATTGTATAACGACAAAAAAGGGACAATATACTTAGCTTTAAGGATTTCTTGACATTTTTCTTCATTTTCTCCATTTAATAACCTAAGTACTCTCAAATTAACCACTCATCAGAGCTCTTCAGGTCTTTAATGTGTGAGAAGTGATCGATAATGAAGAGTATTTAAAAGTTTCGTACTTCTTTTGCAGATATATTTGCTAGTTAATTATGCAATTTAGCTGTACTATTGCGCATAAAATTATAGTTATTTGTAAGTTTCGATTTAACAATTGAACATGAATACATTAATAACCGAATATCAACACATTATTTATATCTTTCTTATGGCTTATTATGTTATTTATTTACAGTTTGGTAAATTATATGTATCATTATTTAGTTTTATTATATTGTTACGGATTTATATTTATTTGGCTATTTATTTAGAATTCTAATTAAAATTGCTTTATTTTCACGTGCAACGCAGACGATTTTTGAAGAGAAAGCAAAGCCGGAAAAATAAAAATAAAAGAACGCGTGCATTTAATATTTAATAAATAAATATCTCGTAATTACTGTTGCCATCCAAACAAATCTAGAAAAATCGATCGAATCATATTGTTATGAAGGGTAAACACAAATTGTACAAAAAAAGGGGAATAGTTCTATATCTCCCGTTTTACGGGGCCGACTGACAAAATTTTCATCTCCAACGCACGAGACTGTGTAGCGGAAATTCCAAAGATATGCTCATTTTTAAATTATTTTGCAATACTGCTGTTGAATTGAATTTTATGGTTTAAGTGCAAAGAACATGATATTTAATTAATAAAGGTAACATATAAAACGTTAAAAAAATCCCTTTGGGCGTAATGTAAAATCTGTAAACTATCAGATTTTTATTTATGTATTTTTTTACAAATTGTACGTACGCACTAAAATAAAATCTGAGCGATTACTAACATTAACATGTCTGCAGAACACAGACTGTAACAAGAATGATTTATAATGAAGGCTGATTGCCAGCCCGAAACGAAGAAAGTTTAGCTGTGTGTTGTTCTTCCCTTTTCGGTTGTTCCAACAACTCATGAGGAGTTGCAGCGCAGTTATGAATGTCATTATTATAAGAAAGATTAACGAAATCGCCTTTAAGACTTATATTTGTGTTTGCATTCTTAAGTGCTTTTACGGAAAAAAGTAAAATTTTTTTCTTAAAATTCTACCAGTTCGAGAAGATATTTTATGTTTAAAAAATATGTTTTGGTGGAAACGGAGATGAAAAAGAAAATATTCCAACTGAAAATTTCCCTTCCTTACCTTTTCAAATGCTTTTCGTTATTCTAAAAAGGTTAGATATAGATCTCGCTACTGTATTGCCAAAAATAAAGAAATAAATATGTCTTGAAAAAGTAGTATATATCATTTAAAATTCAGTAGCCTAATACAGCAGTTAATAATTTAAATGATTTTTAGGACTAGATAATAGAAATTTCATATTTTACTATTAACTGAGATATTTTTCGAAACTTTTAAGGGCAAACTTTTGAACTGCAAGATAACAGAGGAACTTCTTAAACAATTCTAAGTCCTTTTTTCTTTTCAAATACAAATATTGAAATTTTTATTTGCATAACTCAGTATTGCCGGTTTTTAAAACAGAAAGTTCTGCAGAAAAATATTATTTAAGTTTGAACGGGAGCTACCGTTTTACTCAAGTTTTTCGAAAATATAAAGCAGTCAACCTCACAAGTTGAAAGGAATTCTTTGGCAGTTATTAAACCCTAAAGAAATTACTCGTTCTCACCCCCTGTATCGTTTCCAATTTTTCTTTTTATGGATTTAGTTCCTTCATCCGCAGCTCAGAAAATCGAATTTTAATATTGCATCTGTTTTATTTCAAGATCCTTTCTTTCTTTTTTCTATCTTTCATTAAAATGAAACATTTTCCCTGTTTTACGCGATTTTGATGTGATGCCGTTAATAGCCTTAAAGAGAATGATACTAGCCGCTTTGGAATAATGAGTATCTGAGGAGGCTGGTGATAGAAATTTAACTAATATGTGCTCAAAAGCGTTTTATATTTAAAGAATAAAACAGAACAACGCGAGTAAAATATTTTTCTTGCACCATACGTATATAAATGATTCTAGTTAAGCATTGAAAACTGCTAAATGATTACTTGCTGTGCTCGTGAAATAAAAAGAAAAAAACGCTCTTGTAAAAGAAATTTTGTAAGAAAATTCTTTTCTTGCATTGAACAAAATCCGTAACACTGTAATATCTAACTGCGTGTAGATTCATTTGCGTAAGTAATAATGAGTTAATTTGTACATGAACTGAGGCTCTCGTTATTTGCTCGTGATTGCATATTATATTAGAGTGCTTGTTAAATGGACAATTAAGCTATTGTTGCTAAAATATGTATCATTTTCAATATCTATTAGTCAGAAGGCAGTGTAAATTACTTGGAGGACATTATAACTGCAGTATCAACTTTACCGATTTTTTAAAGTTTGTAAAAATTCCTAATTCAAAACAATCTAATTACTATATGTGCATGTGTAGATGTCTGAAGTTATTGAAGCATTAATATAATTTCGTCAAGTTCTTTTCTCATCAAGTTAAGACTGTTGATTACTAAAGAAGAGAGAACTGTACCTTTGTTATTTTCTATAGACATCTTTCCAATAATATTTCGTAAAAGAACAGAAAATCCTAACTTTTAAATTTATCTTAACGTTTACCAAAGGAATGTAAACAGATATTAACGGTGATATTTTCAACAAGGCTTAACGCACCCTGGATCTCTCTTAAGTCTCCATTTAAAACACTGTAGAGTCATTAGGTTATTTCGAAGTAGGAGAGCTGAAAAATGAGCAATTCCCTCGCCGGGACGCGAACCAGGGACCTCTTGAATACACGACGAGCGTGCTGACCATTACACCACGAAGGCATGCTAAGAAGGCGGGAGCAATATCTTATACACTCCCCTTTTTAAAGGGCGACTGGAGACTAGGGGACCCAATCGCCAAATCCCAGTGATGGAAAATCATCACCCACAACCTTTTTCTGTTCGGGCCCATTTGTAAAGATATAAGGTATTTTTTTAAAGCAGGAGATATTGAAAAATGAGCAAGGCCCTCGCCGGGACTCGAATCATGGACCTCCCGAATACGAGCCGAGCCTACTGACCATTCCACCATGAAGGCATGCTAAGAAGGCGGGAGAAATAGCTTATAACATTATATGGTATTTTACTGAAACTGTGACATAAATATGGTCCAGATTATACTTAAGATTATTTTAAATGAGTAATCAAACAAAATTAGTATGTAATTACCATAAACGTTTCGACTTAGAGATTTGTAACGTTTTTAATGTTGCATATTTATTGTGCAAAGCAGCATAGCGAAATTTTGTCTCATAGTCAGTCTTAGCATCTCGAGCTCAAAATACTATAGGAATACGAAGCAGCTGTAGATTTTCTTATGGCGTACAAGTTGTTTTTACAGTCAACTGTTTCTTTGCCTAAATGAGCCTATTTTTAATATTAATTCAAATTCAAATTTGATGCGCTAGTTGAGTTCAATTACTATAGAAACAGTATTTTTATAGGAAATATTGAACCTTTGTTTAAAGAACGAAAAATTCCTCTCTGAAGCAAAATTATTGTATTTAGCCTTCTTAATTTAAAATATTAATTCATTTAGTTCAGGGTTTTCCAACTCGGCCGCTATGAAGCCCTGGGAGTGGACGAAATTTTAAAAGGGGATCAATGATGATCAAATGTTGTAAGATTTTAGTTTAAACTAACAAAGTTTTATTTTAATTTGCCTTTCCTATCTGTTCTTATTTCAACTTCCCGTTAGAATAAGCGCGAGTTTCAGCTTTATGCTAATTTGAAGTGAAACCAAGTTTATATTTAAGCGATAGGTAGGAACCTCTCAGTGTCAGAGAGCTTTTAGTCTGAGATCACGGCTGCGCTGTTCGGCGTTCGCCTGAACAGCTAGTATTTAAATTCTAACCCTTAGCGCTGTTACTCTATTACTTATTGAAGTAAATCTAAGTGCGTTAGTATTAGCTAAATCTTGCTACGCAGCACTGATCATTTAGATGCTAACCTCGCGTTCATAGCTGTGTGAGCAACGGTTACTTAATTTCTATTTAAATTTAGTTTAAATTATTTGATTGTTCAGTTTAGACCCAAGTGCGGTCATTATTTTCTGTATCCCTTCCGAGTTGGGAAGTGGCTGTACATAATTGTGGTTTAATAAAAGAGGATTTTAAATCCTTCTTAAGTGAAGTTCTTCTACCACTTAACCACAGTTTTCTACCACAGAACATAGCTGCATTCAGTTCCCTGCTCAAGATCAGGACTTAAAGTATTTCACGAATATGTTCGCCAAGAGTATGCACCGAACACTCAGTTCTGACAAGGTCCAATAACCAAATATGCATAGTCAATTAATCGGCATAATGAAGATCCCACTAATTACAAAAAAAATATTAAAATTGTAAAATTGATAATTAATTATTTATTGATGTAAAGCTATATCACGTACAACGGAAGAAATCATATAAAAGAAACATTAAATGGAAAATGCACAAAAATAATTTTTATGTTTTTTTTATGTTTTAAAAATTAATAATACATACACGTTTTTGAGGGCACAAACTATTAATAATGAGTAATGTAAAAAGGTAAAACGACGGAACACAAGAAAAAGAAGCTAAACTTCATTAAAAGCTACACTGCTGTATAAAAGACGCTTGCAACATTTAAAAGAAAATTTGAATGTTATCTTGAATGGCTCGTGGAGCTGTGATATATTTGATTTTGATATTATGACGTAAGAAAAGTGGATTGCATTGAGCAGGATACTGTAGTGTAAATCTTACTCAAAATATATGTGTACGCTAAATTTTGGAATTTTAAATTCATCTCATAGAAATTGCCCAAATAAAAGTTACCAAATAATATTGTTGAATTTCCCTCTTCTCATCTAGTAGATTCAAGCTTTAATCAAGTCAATAAATCTACTTCGAAAAGAAAGAAACAATGTGAATATTTTTAACGAGTTCACTTAAGAATTTAATTAAGCAATTTTATGCCAGGTTTTAAAAACTATGCATTAATACACCAAACGCAGCCGCCGTGTTAATTAAAACTGAACTTTTATGCGTCAGTTGTAAATTATTTATGTGCAGTTATTTGTATTATGATTACCGTATATTTTCTCAAGTAAGACGACCTTCAGATAAGACAAAATATAAATTTTAATCAACGTTTTATAGTTTTAGCGTATATTTGTTCTATTCGACGAACCCGCAAACTATCAATGGCCTATGAATTTAATTTAGATCAGCGACCACTAACTGGAACAAATTTCATTATTTCTTGCACGGATTATTATTTACACGGAGATGTACGCCAAGAATATGCACCATACACTCAGTCCTGACACAATGTCAATGTAAACTACTTTCTCTTAGAAAGCCATCATGAAAATTATTTTTTCCATTAGACAAATAGACTTAATAAGCTTAGTTTTAAGCAGTTAACCTAAGCGTTTTATAATTAGCTGTAGGCTTAGCCAGCATTAATTTTTTAGCTAAAAAACACAATAGTGAAATATAGAGAGACTGAAAAAATATTACCTAATTATGATTTGTTTAATATTTTTTTTTAACTTTTTCACTTTTTTAAAGTTATTTCTCATAAAATCTCTTAACTTTAATTCTCAATTTGAGAAATCAAAGCAATCATTACGTCCTCCATGAAGACATTCATCCCATAAGCAGATAGTCCTCAAGTTGCTTTGCATCAATAAATTAACCTAACGTAACCTAAACATTCTTTAAGAACTTGAAATAAATTTATATGCCTCTTTCTTCTCTGTAAATAGAATTTAAATCACTCCTTTATAACTGTTATTTAGTTATATTCAAGCATCATTAAAACTAGCAACATTTTCCCATTTTTTTCGGCTGAATGATTTTGAAAAAGAGCTCTGTAAATAGTGCCTTTAATGACATAGATTTCAAAAAACGTGATCTATGTGTTTTCTTCTGAAATTATAAATTTTACATTTGAAATAACAGTAAAAATGTATACAATCTTCGGATATTCCCTTTTGTTCCTTTGTTTCCATTTAAAACTAATGAATACATTTTCTTCGTTTATTGTGAAAGCTATCTGGCATACACATTAACATTAATTATATGAATTGCAGCATTTTTAATTGCAGAGTATGGATATTTTTTATTAGAAATAGGAAAAAGTATAAATTTTAACATAAAATCCATTTACATTGCCGTTAACAGAAAATCGTTTGAAAGCAGACGATAATTTACTTTCACAATAATGACTTGCACCCGAATAATTATCATCCAACATTTTCGATATTTTGTATCTTCAAAATCGTCTTTCAAAATCTGTAAACAAGCTTTTGAATTCTTATTAGTCTTCAATAGAATTTCAGGTGTTATCTTTGCAGTCTGTTTTCTTCTTTGAGTGTCTTTAAGGTATTCCTACTCAAAATTATTTACCACCTCAGTTTTATTTGGATGCTTTGGGCGTTCTTCTTTGAGACAATTTTTATTTGTTTCCTATACTAACATATCAAAACTTTTACATATTTTACTTCCAACCTGATGGGAACTAGGATGATTCATGCAAATTTAAAACCTCATATTATGCGTTTTCAATGCAAGAATTTTTTTAGCATAAAGATATTTTTATTCTTTAGAACAAAGTGAATTATTTGATAATGATGTAAGCATCATCTTACAAGGAAGTAGTTTTAAGACAACAGGTTCGTATTTTTAGTACACTGTAAAAGGAAGCTCAAAACAAAAAGGGCAACCAACCTAATTTAATCACAGGAAACAGAAACCAATCTGGAGAGTTAACGTTTCGTCACTTTAAATATTCGGAGTGGATAATGGTTCATGTGTGTGTGTATGTTTAATTTTTTATTTCACTCTTTCTTATTGCCTGTTAGATTTATGAAGTTACGTACGTTAATTAACAGCGGTTTTTAAACATGTTTGAACAGCTGTCTCTAAATTAATAAATAATGCTTCCTTTTTGGTTTTGGTAGCGATAATTCATTCATTAATTAAATTCTGCAAATTCTATTACTTAACGCATTGTTGAAAATTAAACTTAAAAGTAGTAAAATGACTAAGAGTTTTTTGTGTTAATTAAAAATAACTGATATAAAATTATCATTAATTAACTTATACAATAATTCAGCTTCAAAGCTTTTATTTGAAAATTGTATAAAGAGTGGCTTAGATCTTTTAAGGTTATTTTCCTTACAAATGGATTTAAAAGAATCCTTCATGGAAGCTTCAAGAAGCTTTTAAATTCATTAATTGCATTGAACATGGATATTCCTATGGAAAGGAATCTTAACTTAGTTTCTATCTCTTGGCGCTAAGCTATAAAAATCCAATGAAATATGGATGTTCAATGTCCTTCTCAATTTTCAAATTAAAGTGCATTTTCGTTTATATTTATTCATTTGCTTAAAGTCAACGAAATACTTTCAGATTCTGCCTTTTAAGCAGATTATTTAATTTTCCAAAAGGCATACTAAAGTTTATAATTTATGAAAACGGGCTTTAGATTTTCGTGCTTTTTTACGATTCTTAATTGATTCTTTCTGTATTTTTCAATTGTTTGAATGCTAATATGTTACAATGACCTGGAAATGTCCAAGCATTATCCAAGTATCCAAGTATACGTAACACAATGTTTGAGATTACTGCAAGATGTGTTTCAGGCATTATAAGTTTACTTATGCATGAAAAAAAATTCTCATATAGTGTGTGGTCACTTTATCATAACGAAATGTTCAATATTTCGTTCAGCTACTTTTTGCTTTAATACATGGCTACATAATTCTTCTTTGCATGGACTCTACGACGTGTGCATAGGTCGTTTACGAAATCTGAAACCACGCTTGACGAATAGTACTTTTCAGTATTGTGAGATTGGATGTTGTGGATCTAGACCTCTGATGATTCTTTCAACCTCATCCCACAAATCCTCTGTGGGATTGATATTTGCGGATTGCAGTGGGCCACTTAACAAAGTAAACTCTCCTTCGTGTTCTTCAAACCAATTCTGTATGGTTACAGCACTATGCAGGAAGCATTATCTTGTCAATAGTGGCTATAGCTATTTGAATAATTCATCCAGATGACAGAACGTATTTGGTCAGCAATAATGTTAGATTTGATGTCTTACTCAGATCCTTATTAATATGTATCAAAATGTCGAAGGCATGCACAGGAAAACCGAACTTTCCCAAACTCTAACTCACCATCGAGAAGACATTCGACATAAGGTCTTCTAGGATAACCGGATTTGAAGTCATCACGACAGTGTAAGTCTTGCTAAAGAAAGATTGCACGGATATATACTGCTCGACATTGAAAATGCAACACCAAGAAGGAGTGGTCAGAAATTTATGTAAATTTTAGAGTAGACGCACTTCCCTGAGTTATGGGAATGATGTGAAATGCGCAGCTCTCCGACGCACGTGAAGTAAGATATAAGAGAAGGAACGTGCAGAATGGGCAATATTCGTGTCGTTATTTCTGCCAGACGAATTATCGAAGAAAGTTGGTTTTTGTCCCGGAGGATACGTGTAATAGGAAAGAATGCCAGGCCGCCGTCAACGAAGGCCCTTCCAGTAGGTAGACGAATTTATGAGGGGTGTGGTAACCCCTCGTAAATGACCGGACTGAGAAGGGTGGGTTGGTCCTTACGTCAAATCGCAGCTGATACCCACATGGATGCCACGGTGCATCGGCTATGGCGAACATGGTTGGAACAAGGGAATGTGGGAAGAAGGAGGGGTGCAGGTGCAGCCAGAGTGACGTCAGCACGCGTGGATTGACGCATCCGCCGAGAAGCTGTGGCGGTCCCGGAAGTCACTTGTACCACGATTCTGCAGCATGTGCAAGATACCCTGGATGTTCCCGTGTCGACGAGAACCATTTCCCGTCGATTGGTTGAACGTGGCCTGCACTCACGACTTCCGTTAAGAAGACTGCCATTGACCAAACAGCATAGACGCCAACGTTTAGAATGGTGCCGGACTGGAACAATGTGGATAACAGAATGGCGTAACATCGTGTTCTCAGATGAGTCACTCTTCTGTTTATCCACTGACAGTCGCCACATACGTGTGTGGCGTCGACGTGGAGACAGGTCTAATCCGGCAGTAACTGTGGAACGCCCACCACGCGACAAAGTGGAATAATGGTTTGGGGCGCTATTGTCTACTATTCCAGGTCACCTCTGGTTCGTATTCAGGGCACTATGCCGGCCCAACGATACTTGGATAATGTACTACGGCCAGTGGCAATCCGCTACCTTCAGGGGCTGCCTAATGCAATTTTTCAGCAGAATAACGCCCGAGCACACAGTGCTCGCATCTGCCAACATGCTCTGCAAGGTATACAGATGATTCCCTGGCCACCGTACTCCCCTGACCTGTCACCAATCGAACATGTGTGGGTTGTGATTGGACGCCGTTTGCAAACTCTGTCCCTGCCTCGTTCAGAAGACGAATTGTGGCAAATGGTTGAAAGGGAATGGAGAGCCATCAGTCAGGACGCCATCCCTCAGGACACCATCCACACTCTTATTGACTGTATGCCAAGATGTGTTTCTTCGTGCATCGCTGTCCGCGGTAGTCCTACATCCTACTGAGCCGACGCCGTTCTCGCTCTGTATTCTGACTACCATTTTGAAATAAAGATCACTTATTGCTGCTTGCTATCTCTGTCTTTTTTCCAAATTTCATCACTTTCTGACCACTCCTTCTTGGTGTTGCATTTTCAATGTCGAGCAGCGTACAAGGCCATTGTTGTTTCTTGCATATTTTATGACAAATTGCACTTTTATTGGTCCGGGTGATACATTATTTTGCCTGTAATTTTGACATATGTACTCATCACAAATTGTGCATGATTTGCACATTGACATTTAACTCAAACTATCATACTGCTTTCTACGGGCTTAAATAATTGTAACAATACACTTAGCATCCTTGCTTTCGTGCTGTTTTTGCCATCTGCCATGGTGTTAACTTCTTATCAAGACACAGGGAAATAGAAATGGAGATATATTATAAGATAACGTCAGTATTCATATTGCAACATATGTATTTTTTTAAATAAATATTATTGTGATAGTTATTTGTAGTTTATCTATGAATACTTTTAATTTGTTTATATTTCTACTGTAACCGCATTTATAAGAAATCAAATAATTCACATAATTATCAACTTTAGATTTTCGTGGAACTAGTAAAATTAGTAAAAAAGAGGAGAATAGACACTTATGTAATACAGAATCACACTAATTAATATAATCTATTTTATGTTAGTAGGAGATTTAACATAAATGCATTTGAAAACATTAATTACGAAATAATAGTTTTACTATATTACGGAATTTTCGGGATACATATTTTCCAACAGAAAATGTATATGCATGAAAACAAAATGTCTTCTCACTTACCATTCTGTAATGTGGCAAATAAAGTTAAGAAATTTTCTTTCAAACGCTTCAATTTCACTTTATGTATAAGCATGATTAATAGTTGTTAACTTGATTTTAGGTTGCTTTTCAGTTATTTTTTATAATAAAAATTACTGATGAAAGCAGCAAACGTAAGTGATTCTGAACAACTACATACTCTATTGGTTAACATAAATATTGTATTCATTTATGCATATAATGTACGCAAGTCAATAAGCGCTTAAAATACGATATGATCGTGATATCGGTTTTAAATGAGATCAATTCGTATCTCTCATTTGCATAAGAATATATCAAACGATTTATTTACTTAATTATTTCTATATTATTTAGATTTATGAATCAGCCATTTTTAAATAAATAAATATATATAATATATTTCTTTTTATTAATAATCAAAATCAGTTTGCAGATATACAAAATGCATAACGTTAGTGTATTAAACGTACGAAGGAAGAAGCAACTCCTAGAGCGTAAACAAAGAAAAGATTTCTTTCAAAATGCTATACAGACAGAAATAAGTTCGAAATACAACACGCTCGGCGAACTGTTGGAAAAAAGAACTTCTAGATCACAAATAACTCTGAGGGTGCATTCTTATGGAGAATGAGAAAAGAGCTGTACAAAAAGGAAATGGTAAATAAAAACGACTATTTGACTTGTCAACAAATTATCATCCCTTATCCGCTCTCTCTTCATACACAAGAGACTTCTTTGACCGTCAGTCCTGCTGTCACGGATCAATAAAAGCTTAAGTCGCAATATCGAATGCTTAACGGACATTTTTATTCTGTGTGACAGGCGAGGAATTCTCATATATAAGGGTTTCTAACCATCAATAAACATGATTTCTATGTATCCACAGCATGCAGTTTTCGGGAAAACTTTTAACAGTGATTATGCGGAAGAAATGCATTTCAAGTAAAATGTGCGTATCATTTTTAGAAGATGACATGATATTCGGAGAAAAATGTGAATAATCTCTCTGCCACGTGACAGAAATGTAATGTTTGCTGAATTTAAAAAAATGTGTTTAATACAAAAAAGAGTAAGATTTATAAGCATCTGGTACAACAGTTAGCTTTTTATATTAGGTTTCTCGTTCTAAGCGTAATCGTGTTATGTATTTTTTGCAAAAGATGAAAATCACTACATCAATTTTACTATTTTGTTTTAAAATTTCATGATCATACTTATTTTTTTCCTCAATTTAGTCAATTTTTATTGCATTTCTTGAGAAACGTTTACTTTGAAACATTCTGCCAGAACTTTAATATGTATCAAAACAAAGCTCTCAAATTTATTAAAAATGGAACTCTATTTGGAAAATGGAACTTGTGTTGTAAATATGATAAGGTACAAACAGCCACGGCGAGAGTTGATCTGAAAAGTTATTATCATATTTACAGATTAAATGAAATTTAAATTCTCTGGAATCACAATTCCTTTAATAATTCAGAAAAATGGTCAAAAAGAAGCCATAACTTAATTGGTATTAAGTAGTCCTACATGTTAATTTAAACTCACCAAGATTTGAAATATATTTTAGAAACAGTTTAAATCCTTCGTTAAATTGCAAAAAGACGTATGTCAGAAAATGCAGATTTTCAAAGGATTGGATATGGTTCCCATGCAAGCGGCCCCCTTCGCTGAGATTTTAACATAGTTTTGTGTAGCAATTTTCACGTAACACTTAAATATTTAAGTTTGACTTAAGATTTAATTTCCATTATTCTAAATTTATGCTACACAATGTTATTTTATTTAATATCTTGTATTTCTATTTGCTTTAGTTTAATTTTAATTAGGGGTTTTGGTACTTTAAGATTCGTACGTTTCTTCCACTGGTTACTCGTAAACGCGTTGAAACAGACAATGGAATTAGGTGCTTTCCTACGTAATAAACTTGATTTAAAATTACTTAACTTACGTTGATTCTCATTTAACTTATATCATTGGATGCAGAAAAATTAGCCTTTTAATTTAAGAGTACTTTCAAATCTCTAGCTTAAATAGTTTTTAAGTTACAGCTAATTATTTAACGAAATTTTTGCACTTCGTGAGATTTTTTGGTTGAGGGGGAAAGGATTGAAAAGCGTCCCTTTTGCAGTTGATTTCTAAGCCTTTGCTTAGGAATTTTGTCCGTTGCCTTAGGTTTGTTAGTTTTCCCACGCTTACGTCGAATTCTTGGTTCTTCCTTTGGCGGGCTTGGCGAGATTCGAATTTTTGTTCCAGTTCAACTCCTCGATTTTTTGGACGATTGTAGCAGGGGTTTGTTCGAGGTGTAGAGTTTAGGTTTTATTCATCCTTTTGGCAAGATTTGGCGATATCTGGTGTCCTGACCTGACAAAAAGGATGTGCAGGTGGGAATGCGCTCTCTTGGGACGTATTCGCTTTTTCCTTCGGCTGACGAGAAGACATTTTCTCGGGTGCCTTGAGCACTTTGTTTCTACAACAGGGAGGATGAATTTGTTTTCTTGATTGGGCGTATGGCTCCTTTCACTTGCTTCATACTTCATTTCTTCTAAGCTTTACTTTAATGGTTCTTCAACAATGAAAAGGAAATAATACTACAATCTAAAATAACGTACTTCAAAATGAAAGGGAAAATTATTCTTCCTCAATTCTACCGTTCGATGAACCTTCTTAGTCTAAATTTTGCTCGTCAGACTCCGTCCGCCTCTTCAATTTAAAAAGAACAGATAGTCAACTAGCTTAAGCTAACTGTGTTCCGACCTGGTTTTCCCTGATGGATCTGAAGTTCATAATACAGAAGGACGTCACTCATCGCAACAACTACAAGTTCCTACGTCGAGTATTCTTCTGCGGTTCGGTCTTCGTCATGCTGCCGTTGGTTGACGATTTGTATCTTCGTACCTGCATCTTCAAGTCGCAAATATTTCAGTCTTCTTAACATTTCTTCAAAGTACCATCGTGGGGACAGATAAGTTATTTTTGAACTTTAATTAACCTAAATTCCTAAGGAAATTTTTCATTCAAAATTTACTAGTTTAATTATTTCTTGAAATTTTGTAGGACACCATTATTATCAAAATTTAAGATTTTTATTTATTTCAATGTTTGCTGTAAAGAATTTTGAAATGTGGAAAAATTTAAATCTTTAATATCTTTTGAGGATTTGTTGATTTAACTGAGATTTGAAGAAAATTTGTGAGCAGTCTTAAATTGCTGTAGTTAAAAATCTAATTTTTTTTCCTTTTGGTGCAATACTATAAATATATAGCTGTGTACTTAATTATTAGAATTTTTACATGTTCTTGGATGAATAAGGTGTAAGAACCTTACAACTGTTAAATGAAATAGAAAATTTTAATTTATATCTTAACTCATGAAAGTAGTTATTTCTTAACAAATAGTTTTTGAATTGAAGTGGTTATTGTCTAAGTTGCAGTATTTGTGAAAACCCACATAAATGTTTAACAATTTGTTTTCTAAATTAATGTTGGTAGTTCCTGAGGACTAGTATTATTTTATGATAATAGAAATTTGATTGATATCAGTGTTTTAAGGAAAGTAATAAACTAAGTTAGTATTATTGATTTTATGTGTTTACTTGAATTTCTGATAACACAACATAGTTTCACCAGTAGCAAGGCTCTTCGGGTTATTAAATCGAAACTTAAAAAAATTAATCACAACGCAATGCCTAATTTGTTTAGACTATTAGTATTTTACAACTTATTATTTAACAATAGGTGTACCAGCGTTCATTGATCTTACGGCTTAGCCACTAATTTCACAAGAAACCAGAATACAGAATAATTTTATGCTTTATATTGACCATGTAGATATTTGAGGGTATTCGTACTCTCTCCGCTTCTATGATATCTACGTATATATATTTATTTCCTGTTGAAGGGCGTAATATTGTAATCAAGGGTGTTTTCGACAAATGACTTATGCAATGGCAATGTGTAGTTTTGAAACGCAAAATTTTAAAATGTTTTCATGTTCTATAAGAACGATATTCAAAGCTATTAAATTTGTAAAATCTGTCTCTGCTGTTCCACGTAAACCTGGATTAGATCCTGGAATGTGCCTGGCGAATTCTCGCATAGGCGTGAATAAATTACCAGCACAGAAGAAGGGTAAAACATAACCCTTTATTAATTCAAAATTTAACAGAAGGGCACAATCTTCGTGCGTTACAAAACCACCGTCAACTTGCGTTGAAAACTTAAATGTAGGTCAATTATCACCCACCACAATTTAGTTCGGGTGACACATTTAGAGTCTTCTAGGTTTTCAAAGCATGAAATATGGAAACTCAACGATGTCCTCGCCGAGATTCCAACCCCAGATATCCCGGTTACGAGCCGAACTTGCTACCACTTACACTACGATGAACGCAGCTAAGAAGGAGAAAATTCCTTATTAAGATAGTTTGATATTTCTTTTTGCCATAATCACATTCCTTATCAAATTATTAGATTATTCGCCTACAGTGAAGACTATTATTAATATTGGTCTAGCTAATATGTGATGCTTTATTATACACTCTGTCACAAAAAACTATATGTACGCAGAAGGAAATGAACAACTATCACGAAACTTAACATGTATGTAGTGTATGAAGAGATAAACAAATTATTACATATTCAGAATATTAATGTAGTTTCATTAAGACGTAATGGCATGAAAAATGTTACAAATCAATAAATTGTATAGTCATCTCTGGCAGCTATACAAGCAGAAACACGGCATGGCATCAAATCAAGTAGGTCACCTATGCCCACTGCGGAAGATTATGAGATAATCTTCGCAAATGGGCAGTTAATTCACCAATATTTCGGGACGGCTGTAGTTGCCTTCCAAGCATCTCCCAAATGTACTGCATTGGTGAGAGAGAGGTCTAGTAACCATGGCAGGCCACGGTAGTACGTCATATTCTTGAAAACATTGTTAGGAAAATGGACCAGCGTTGTCTTGCTGATACACCAGATCGGCTTGATAGCATAAACAGTACAACCGGCGTTAAAATGTCGTCCGCGTAAATGCGAGCCGTCATAGTGCCTTCAAGGATGACTAGTGGTGATCATGCGTCCCACCAATTTCCTCCCCATACTATCGCATCTTGTGTAAGCGCTGTATTCTGCTCGACAACAAATGCCAGATCGGATCCTTGGCCTTTCTGCCTCCATACACGCGTGCGTTGGTCATCAGCACCAAGAATGAATCGGGATTCATCGCTGAAGATAACCCTCTTCCAGTCGATCACACGCCAGCTTGCCGAAGTTCGGCAAACGTCCAATCGACGCTGCCTATGATGGGGTGTCAATGTTAAGCTTCTTAATTGACGTCGGCAACATATACCAACGTCTGCCAGTTGTCTCCGAATAATATCCCATAATGCCACCGGTTACCTAGAAGGTAGCAAATGGCGTCAAATCGAGGTGCGGAAGTGGCCGCTCTGATGATTGCGCCATCCTCGCGCTTATTTGTGTTCCTGGGACGCCCTAACCCTTCACAATGGTTGACTATCCCTTCCTTGATACATTGTCGCCAACACCGAGCAACTGCCATATCGTTTCGACCGAGACGAGGCCAATACGCCTGCTCAACCAACCTGCTTCTCTGAGGCCTACTATGCGCCCCTTCACAGAGTCCGACAACTGTTCGCATTGCCGCCAGTTCGTACGTCTCAGAGGCATCTCTAGTCACAATACCGTCCATCCAAGGCAACAGATTAGTTTGACTAGCCCTACAGCACGGGCTATCATGCCTATAAACTCATGCCGCAGCGGTGCATATCATATGCGCATAGCGCGCTTACACTTGTCTCATTGGCGTCTAAACGTGTCTCATTGCGTCGAACGATCATTTGCATGTTGCGTACCGGTCTGCATTCCTACCTAACAAATATACTGGTCTGCATTCGTGATTGTGGCTCGATTTCGTCTGGGCCCATATATTTTTTGCGATCCAGTGTATTTGTTGTAGTTGTTGTGACTTATCTCACTTCTCTGATAATAACACCAGGACCAGCTCATGAAATCTATTGTGGCAAGAAGTGCAAGATTACGCTTGTCGTTGGCAAGAGCCTTGAGCATCCTACAGGTGACACTAAGAATTTGCTCAATTCCGTGTTTAATTTTGATGGAGAGCACCCCGGGGAAGAAGGGTCCGAGGATCTCCCACCCCTCTTCCTCTACCACCAACCTCTCGAGAGGCCTTTCGACTCGCAGCATATTTAAAATGTCCCCATGCCTCGCAGATACTGTACATTTACAAATATCCATGCCTTCTCCGGAATTCGAACCCGGGCCTTTCGGTATGACAGTCAGTGTAGCTAACCACAGTCCCGGTTGGGAGGCTTATTATATTTTTATTGTTTAAAAGGGAAGCAGTGTCATATTACTCACTTTTAAATTATACCAAAATAAATCCCAGTGGAAATCAAAAAGCCATTAGTCGCAGATTAATTAATGTTACAGTTTGCTTCTACTGTGTTCCTGTAATTCTTCACATTGTTCAGATATTAAACTTACCTTAATTATTGCTAAATAAAATTCCATCTTACTGCCTTATAGTCTACTTTTAGCGAAGGATGAGTTAGGGGTTTAAGGATGTTAATGTCTTTCTTAAATATTCCTTTGATTTCTTCCAAACAGTATCCTAAGCGGCATATCATATGCAGTGTTTACAAATTATTCACAAGCAAATAATTCATGATAGCAGCGTTTATTATAAATTGTTCTGAAGCCTTTGAAACAGCGATTATATATTATACACAAAACTTCAAGTGTATCTAGCTTTTGTATCCTACATTGATGTCAGATAAGTTTATTTGCAGATATACAAACAATGTAGTAGCAATCGAAACATTTCCAAGGGTTTAGAAAGTTATCGCTTGCAAGGTAATTCAATAGAATGCAGTCAAAACATAGAAAGAGAAGTGCTGTAAACTGCAGAACATCAAATGTGGCAAAAAGCGGCTTGTTTATAATGCTGTTTAATAATAAAATAAAGATTCGAAGACCAATGAAAAAAACCTACGGAACATGAAGGAGAGAATGCATAGTCATTATAGGGAAAATTCATGCATATGCAACTAGAGAAAAGAGAATCGCATTAAATAATCGAAAACGTAGTATATAATTCATCACTGAAGCAATAGCTGCATACAAGAAACAAAAAAATGCATGCTTCAAAGGAGAAACAACTGGTTGCAACATACTCTGAACCAGCTGTTCTTGTAGATATCAATATTTCCTACTGCTATCGCCATCAAAACTGCACTGCAGTTCGCTTTTTGATGGCCTGCTTCTTTCTTGATGGGTCCCTTTCCCAATTCTCAAATGGAGCTATCGCTTTAAAGAGCACATGAGATGGGTCATCTCACTTTTATGTAGCGCGATGGCTGATACCTCTAGCGGCACACGATACGTTCATCATTTTCTGTATATCTGAGACCGCTTCCGTGATAATCAGAGTTTCAGCCTACCTATTTTTATGCTTCCACAGCAGCCTTAGGTTCGTTTTGTATTCCTTACATTGATAATTTGAAAATGTCACATCAGTTAGAAAGTCTACCAGAATATTTCAGAAATTTCAGAAGTCTTTTTTTACAGATTACTGTAGGATATTATTGCAAAGAAAAAGAATTTTCCTATTTTGTAGAATGAAATTAAAAGTGCCTCAATTTTAGTATTTTCGGTCATTTTAAAATAGTCTTTATTAGAAAAAAATGCTTCAGTTTTTTAATAATAAATAATTATTTTAACTTTGCTATTATTTAAAAAGTGTTATTAAAAATTTAATTAGCACATGTGACAGTCAGAAATTCCTCTTTTAACATTTTTTAAAAATAATCTTCAACTGCAGACAAAAGAGTGTTATTTATACCTATTCCCATTAGCCGAATGTATAAGATAACTGAACACTGAACTCTGTGGGATTGCTTCGACTTTCTGTATGCGTAATGAGAAGAATTGTTAACAAAGGTGTTGCTTCCTTTAAGCTATTGTCTGTCATGTGTTTGGTCAAGTAACCTAGTATAATATCTAATCTAACAACAGTTTAAAATAATCAAATAACAGTTTAACGCTATAATTAGGCATTGTAATTCCTTTTATCACTTTAATTATAAACACATGCTTGACTGTAATTAAGCGAAAATATCTGCAAAAATATTTTAAATTTACTCAGTATACGATAGCATAAAATATTTATATATTCAGAGATTAGATTTACTTCAACAGTTACGTGAAGGAATAAAAAGCTAATTTTTATAAACAATAAACGTTGAAAACTACCTAACATTATTCGCTTAAAATTAACATTCACACATTACAAAGATTTATCCGAACAACCCCTTACTTTAAATGAAATTCCTGGGTCAATGACATTTGGAATGAAAATTTAACGCTATTTCTCCAATATCTCATAATTTTTCCATGTTGTTTGTCGAGAAAGGATAATCGTCTATCCTTAAAGTTGAAAATACGAACTTTTGAACATATTTCTTCGCCTTTGTATAAAACCTGTGCGAAAAAATACTTAAGTTTATTAGCCTCCTATTTCTAGCTGAAATTTTACCGTAATTTCTTTAACGTGGTGTTTTTATGATTACCTCATGAATATGTATAAGCCAAAGGAAATATGTGAAGACTGTAGTTTCAGTAATGGGTTTCTTTCTTTTCAAGTTGAGAATAAGAGTGCAGTATTTTTGTTTTTAATGATTTTGAAATAATCTACAGGGAGTTTTGACACTGCGATTTGTTTATTCTGTTAAAGAAGATTTTTAATTAGGTAAAGTAGTGCATATTAAATCGAATAGTGATTTTTAAACTTGTATATTTGTATGTATTTTCATACTCTAGAGTATGTTATATCTATACCTCTAGAGTATGAAAAGTTAATGAAAATTATGTAACACTTTTGTTATTTTAAACGGAAGCTAAGGTGTTATAAATTAAATACATTTTAAATCTATTACTCTATTTAAATACCGTAAATAGTTACATAAAATGTTATTACAATAAAAGTAATATTATCATTAACATCATGAATACCTCGATGTACTGAATTAATTGTAAACGGCCACCGTTCAAACTTAAATTAATTTTAGGCTGAGTCATGAGTCGCATGATAAAACGTTCATTGGACGAAGTCCTGCCGAAATATTTTAATTCTATAAAAATTGCATGTTCATAATAAACTTTGTTACTGAGTTTTGTCATAATGAAGGATCAAACTGTTCGTCCATAACATTAGCAGTGTATGACAGTAGACGTTGTCATGATGAAAGTTGAAATTGTTCCTTTTTCGAGCTATTTTACGTTCACTTTATTTGTTAAGTTCTCAAATAACCCTTTATATTTATAATTTATTTTGATGCTCTTGGGTAAACTCTTCAAAAACGTTATCTACACCTTTTTGATTTTGATCCTGATTGTAAATATTTCTCCCATTAGTGGTCTTTCGAGCCGCTTGAGTCATTTGTTCATGATTAATAGGCAAAACAATAATTGCATGACAAATAAGCAAATTTAGTCTTTCCAGCTTCTTTGCAAAGTTTTTGCTGTTTGAAACAAAACTTTCTGTTAATTTACACAGTGCTTCATCTGGCGAAATTACCAGTTCTTAAATATTTTACTTCATTTGAACTCGAGTTACACGCAAATATTGTTCAAGATTTTACTTCATTCGAACTTTTGGGTTCCATGCAGACATCGTTCAGCGAATTTTCGCCAAAAATTCGGGAGCATGAGGCATCTTCCAAAACTAAAACTTATTGACAGTCTTCAGCTCCATAGATCTAGGCACTCTGTAGTTTCGTACAGGCACATCATTTTCATAGGCATCACCGGTGACTCTAAAAATCGTGCTCCCGCTGCACTGTAGGAACAACATATTATAGGATATATCTCCCGCCTTATTAGCATGCCTTCGTAGTATAACTCTCAACACACTTGGCTCTTATTCGAGAGGTACGAGGTTAGGGGGCATTGCTCATTTCGTCAGTTTCCTGCTTAAAAAAATACCTAATGTCTCTACTGTGGTGCCCGAACTAAAAAAAAGGGGTGGATAATGATTCTCCACCACCAGGATTTGTCGACTGGGGCCCCATAATTCTGTCTCCCTTTAAAATGGGAGTATATAAGGCATTTCTCCAGCCTTCTTAGCATGCCTTTGTAGTGTAATGGTCAGCACACTCGACGCTTATTCAAGCGGTCCGAGGTTCGAGTTCCGGTGATGGCATTGCTAATTTTTCACGTCTCTCAGCATCAGAAGTCCTAATGTCTCTTCTCTATGCACTGCGTCATTTCTAGATTAACCCATCTCATATGACTTTTGCATAATTTTGATGATGTGAATGGAGCTAAACCTCAAGCAACAGTTATAATTTTACATAAGTGTTTAACTATCCAGTCAAAACACATTGTAAACCAAAAACTAACTCAGTCTGAATTGGAATTTCCCCCTGAACGTAATGCACTTACTCGATAAAGTTATCAAAAACGTGAAGCTCTTGAAATAGGCACAAATAATGTGTCAAGTTGTTTGTGGCCGCAATATGTTTACTAAAATTAAAATGAAGAATTAATCTGCCTCGACTGTCAAATTCCTTATTCAGTGTGGATCGACATTGTCCTCTATTGTCTGGTTATTAAATCTGCGGTAATCAATTACCAGTCGACGTTCTCCTGTTTTTTTTTCTGCACTAGTAATACTGGACTAGCGTAAGGCGACCGGGGGGGAGACTTTATATTTTTGAAGAGCAGTTAAACTCAAAATTAAACAAAATTTGCTGAAGGAAAGCGTGCGTGAAAATTTCTATCACAAATATACTTATGATTTACAGTTTAAATTACAAAAGAACTTAATTAGTAAAATTACTTATTACTAATGAAAGAACATTTTTTGAAAAAAAAAAACGCTGAAAGCGAAGACGCAAATCAAGAAATATTACTCTGTATATGAGTGGTGATTTTAAATAACCTTTATTAGGAAGCCAAAAATGCGAACTAGTTTCAAGCGCGTACATCTTTGTAAATTTCATGTCCATAAGGAGGCCATCATGATGGTGTGGAGGACTTCATACAAACGTGGGAAATGGCTAGTGAATTTTGCTCAGTGAAGCAAAAATAATTAAACGAAAGATTTTACTTTTCATAGATATCATTTACATTCCTCACAGTCACGATAGCAGTTGTCTCTATTTTGGCTTTGGTTTCAGGAGAGTGAGTAAACAATGACAATATCACCGGAAATCTACAAGACAGATACAATAAATTTATTGCCTACTAAAGATGTGTTGAAGTAAATTGAGATGCTTAAAATTAATTTTTGAATCAACGGGAATCTCGCAATTTTATTTTAAACATTCATATAGAAAAGATTGTAACAAAAAAGAAATGAAATGAAAACTGCAATTTCAGGCTATGAATTTCATAATATTGTAACGAAATTTATACATAGATAGATGATTTTATTGTAATTTTATGCGAAATTTTGTTTTTTCTGTATAATGTAACATGAAAATCTAGAGAAAGAAAGCTTCCCAGAAAAATAAAAATATAGGGGCAAATCTATTTAACTTTAAGTAAATGGCTATATCGCTAATTTGGCGAGATATATCGAAAAGCTGGCAATGGTTTCGGAGACTATTTTTTGTCTGCACATTTGGCGAAAAATTACCGAAAGTCCCCAAACTTCCCGACATTTTAGTCCGGTCCCTGTATAACTGTAATTGATATTGTAATTAAATAACTGTAATCGTACCTTTTCTGACATCCCTTCAAGTAATTTGATTAAGTACTATACATTTCTCGGCGGCCGAGTGAAAACTATATAAGGCAGAGACAGCATCAGCCCTGAGTTGTTGTTGGGAGTTGTTAATTCAGAGCAACTTCGAAGTATTGAGATATTCGTGAAAGCTTCGTCTTTTGGATGCGCTTTGTTTTACGTTGTGTTTCACTTTCTTAGTAGTTTGAAATGTACCTACTGATTGTAATCTGTGATGCTGTGAACACCTGTACGAGTATTTCTGTAAAACGTTCCAGAAGTCTAAAGTGTTACTTTTGATAAAATAGGTTTTCTCAACCTACTACTGGATCTGTGCACATCCAATCTATTACGAATTCGTACGTACCAAACACTGTAATATATAATTTAAAGATTATACCTAATTCATATGTATAATAATACAGGGTGTTTATAAAGTCCCGGAGCCATTTTGATGTTTAATAACTCATAAAATAATGAAGATATAAACAAACTTATGGCATTTATTGATGGAATAACTTATATATTTTCCTTTTCACGTTTGAATATCTTTACTTTTGTAAATATCATCTGCGCATGTGGTTAATTTCAGATAATTTCATTTTCCAGTCTAAATATCTCTACTTTTCTAGACATCGTCTGCTTATTAATTGTATTTTTCTCTCTCTCTCTCTTTTTTTTTCCTCCGACGAAGCATCCTTTCATCTTTCTGGCATTGTTAATCGCCATAACGTGCGCATATGGGGATCTGAAAAACCCATAAATACCGTGAGGCACAAAGGGATTCCCCAAAGGTCAATGTGTGGTGTGGACTAATGCACGACCGAGTCATTGGGCCTTTCTTTTTTACAGAAAAGACGGTCTCATCAGTCGTATACTTAAACATGCTGGAAAACTTCGTATTTCCACAACTAGAAGAGCTTCAGCCACATGTCTTTTTGCAACAAGATGGTGCACCACCTCATTGGGGTACCATCGTTCGTAGTTCTTTGAATGCGCATTTTACAGGAAGATAGATTGGGCGAGGAGGTCCAAATCCTTGGCCACCCAGATCACCTGATATAACGCCGCTGGACTTTTTCCTTTGGGGATCTGTAAAGGACAACGTTTACAGGAGTAGAGTGGCGAACACTGATGACCTGAAAGTCAGAATTACAACCGCAATAGCCTCTGTGGATGCCGACATGCTTGCCGGTACCTGGCGTGAAATTGAATATCGACTCGATATTCTCCGTGCGACGAAGGGGGCACACGTGGAAGTTCATTGACAAGGGTCATGAAACTTTTTGGGTCTATCTAACCATTTATGTTATTAATTTTAATCTATCTTTATTATTTTATGAGTTATTAAACATCGAAATGGGTCCGGGACTTTATAAACGCCCTGTATATATAATTCAAAGAAGAATTTGCCATTAAAATTCTTAAAACGTTTTAAATAATACAAATGTAAAGAAAAGTCAAAATGTCACAAAATCGTCTTTTTCAAAATATTCTATACGTTTAAACCGCGTTATAAATTTTTTTTTTAACTAAAATTGAAAATATTTGAAAAATTTTCAATTGGATATATCACATAGTAAAAATATTCCTATTTTTATTTCTGCTCTTTAAATTAAAGCACTCTTCTTAAACAGACGGCATTCGAAAAGTAACGACGCCTGATCACGTAAGAATCCAGTAGCGGGAATTTGGACTATATTTAGAATACAGAATAAGGAGACAAAATTTTCCCAGAAATATTCTAATTAGATAACATTTTCCTTTGAAGTACTTTTTAAGCCAAAAAATGTTAATATACAAAGATAAGGTACGAAAAATATATCAACCTGAGAGCTTTTTTCTAGTATTCAGTATCGTTCTTAAAATAAGCAAAATAAAAAATTATCGCTTAACTTTAAACATTTTTAATTTCTTCAAAAGCAACAAAAAAATAAATTTAATTAGTCCACTGCGTTTTACGTCTAGTGGAAATGTTATGTTTGCAGTTTCGCAAATCTTTAGGGATGAGATTTTCATCTTTCGAAATGTTATCAACAGCAAAAATTTTGTTTCTTATACGTTACATCAACTTACATTTTCTTCGAGCGAATATTACCAAGAACACTGAAATTTACGAACAATTTGACGAATGATCTAAAATGTTATAAAACTTTTATGCATATCAATGTAATTTTAATTCATATTTATCTACATGACGCGTACATTCTTTCTTCTTCGGATTTTAAACTTTTTTCATGCGTACTAAGAATTCGGGAGCGGTTAAAATGGATATTTCTGTAGAAATATGACAATAAAAATTTTTCTTGATTACAATACGTCCTTACTACAGAATGTGATGCGGACACCATATGACTTCCTTGTATGGCCTAGAAAATTACACACATTTTTGCTGCATTTCATTTAAACTTATTTCCTAGAATTTCATTACAGATATTTTCTCATGCAATTCATTCAGTTCTCATTTTGCGACAAAGCAAAAAAACATAAACACTCAAAACATCTTCATTAACAGTTCTAAAATACATAAAAACACAAAATACCAAATACAATTAAAACCCAAATAAAATTAGAGTTTCAACGCAAAAACAAGCAATTCGGCAAGAAGGCAGATTTTTCGGTGCTCAAAACTGAGAGTTTACTTGTAACCCCACTCGTCAAAAAGGCACTGAAGGTGCAGAAACAATCTTAATTTACTATTGTACTGACTTTCAAATGCGGTTCAAATTGGCGGTTCATTAGGCTTAACCCGCTACTTTTAAATTGTTGATAAATCTACAACTATTGCATGCAGATTAACTAAAAACATCAAAACCTTAACCAGAACATAAAAGCCACATAATTCAACCACTTGTAAAGCAAAAAATGCACAATTTACCGATATATGAGAATAAAAAACTAAGCTCAGTAAGCCAGATAACAGAATGAGAATACATGTATTTATATATATAGATATATGATTGGTCCAGCCGATTGCAACGAAAAGCTGGATGTTACTCGTATCTCGTATATATCTCCATTTTTTAATCAAAAATTCGTTAAAGTTTAAATATGAAATTGATAATAAAACAAATTCCAAATTTCAAATTTGGGCTTCTAGATGCCCATATTAGCAGTACGATTACGTCATTCAAAATTGGATGGCTCTAGATACCGTTGTTTTATCACATTACGAGAAAAATGCATACATTTATGCAGATTCTTCATTATTTAATTTCTTCAAATATAATACAGGGTGATAATATTTGGTGGCAACAATTGGAAAAGTGAAACTGTTATTCAGAGTGATTCGACGCAAAATCGTAAAACGAAAACAATAGTCCCTCGGGGACAAAGCCCCTTTGGACTAAAAAGAAAGTTTCCGAACTTTATTCTTCATATATTAACAATCTAAACTTTTGAAGCATCATCAGAGAAATTTTTAAAAGCTATCATTAAAAAGTACAACATTGCCAAAATAAATTACTGATTAGCTCGAACTTCCATCATTTGAATAAACTGGGAACAAGAAACAGAAGTTGAACGAGCACTTAATTTATATTCTTGTATGGAGTATAAATTAAGTTTCCGATTTATTTGATATTATGGAATCCGGATTTTAATCATAATGATAATAACATTACTCTAATTTTTATATTTTCATTGGGATTAATATCTTGTGCATACAGAGGAGATTTGCGAGGAGTAAGTTTCTTTTGAATCTTTATTAATGTTTACCATTATTGCTTTTTTTCACTTATTACTATATTTTTCATTCCTGCAAATATTCTGAAAATAGAATGCGGATGACGCCTGCTTACGTACGGACAAATCTCACTTCTGACAAATGGCCAAATAAAAAGTTGAAAGACACAAACAAATTATGCTTCGAGGGATGTTAGAGATATCACAGATAAAACAAATGATTGATTGATCGTGTACTTCCTGGGATAATTCGCTGATCTGGATAAATTTCCTAAAGACTTTCTCTATATAGGAAGTAAATATTATTTTTTATGGCGTAATTTAGAATGTAATCTGAGCAAGCATAATTCACAAACTGAATTCTCAAAAAACACGAAATTGGGATGTAATAAAATATATAAATAATATGCAATATGAATAAATAAAATATATTATGCAAAATAAAACAGCACTAATGCAATGGATATTAGATGTTTTGAGGATTATTAACCAGAAAATGGTAAGCGATTACCAATTCCACATATCTATGGCAAATATTTTAAAATCGGAACACTAGCTGAATGAAATTGAAGAAAACATTTAGAAAATATTACACATTTAAAAATAAGCTATTACTGTTTTTGCGTTTCCTTTTTTAATTCCTTATGGAAAGTAAAGGAAGTGTAGTAATCTCGAAAAAATTTCGAGAATCGAATTTCAGCGAACATATTCATTTTGACTCTCTCTCGATTCCATTTGAGCGATGATTTTGCATTACATTTGTAAGTATGGACAGAATAAAAGATTCTTTTTCCCAATAGGGATTGTGAAATGGGTTTAAAATGGATTCAGAAGAGATTTTTTTTCATGACATCTATACGTACCTATGTATGTGTCACGTATAACTGAGAAACAAGTAGCTTCAGAACGTTGAAATTTGTATATGGATTGCTATAACATCTAGATGTACACCTCCCATTTTGATTTCAATCGGCCGCATCAATAGTACATAAATGTATGTTAGCACGTGTTCTATTACCCTGCTCAGAGAGCTAAGTTTTTTTATTGTTATACGTTGGTAAAGTGTGATAACACACTCGGCGCGTATTCGAGAGGTTCGAGTTCCGGCGAGGGCATTGCTCATATTTCATCTCTCCTGATTCAAAATAACCTAACGACTCTACAGTGGCGCCCGAACTAATAGGTTGGTGGATTATGATTCTCCACCACTAGGATGTGGCGACTGGTTTCCCTAATCCCCAGGGTCCTTTAAAATGAGAAGTACATGAGGTATTTCTCCTGACTTCTTAGCATGTCTTCGTGGAGTAATGCGTAGCAAACTCGGCGCGTATTCGAGAGGTTCGAGTTTCGAGTCGCGGTGAGGACACTGCTCATTTTTCAGGTCTCCTGCTTCAAAATAACCTAATGACTCTACAATTTAAATTTTAATTGTAAGAATTATTTTGTTAACGGTTTCTAACTCTATTTGGTCTTTTATGTGTTTCTGTATTTTACAACTTCTAATGATGCTTTGAGTTTTTACGTATTTGTTCGTTGCCGCGAAAAAAGAACTGAACATGCATAATTTAATAACCGTACAAGGAAGTCATGTGGTGTCCACATCAGATTTTTTTTCCGCATAATAACGTTAAATTCTACATTGCAGATAAATAGGAAATCATGGAGAGAGAAACATATGACGACAGCATATACCACAGAACTTACTTGGTATTCTTTCTCAACATTTAGAAATTTAGAAATCGATAGTAAATGTGTTTTTAAAATTCTTTTACACTATATTTAAATGTTCTAAAATGTCGATGTTTGTCTGAAAACGATTTCATGCGAAAGGGTTCTTGTATCATTCAAACAGTATCAGAATTTCTCTCGAAATGTATTCAGTACCTTTGTTTCAATCAGTGCAGAATTGTAGTAAAGTTTTCCTCAGACTTTCAGTTGTATGTCAAAGTTCTTATAAAACTCGCTTTGGCATTTTAGTTTTTACGAAAATAAATAAGTATTCGGCGAACATATGAAATATTTCATCCTGAAGAAAGAAAAGTGTCATTGCAGACGTCTTTAAAAGAGAATTTCGACAAAATAGCATCTAACAGAAAGAAGAAGGCATACCTATAGCCTCAGGAATGTAAGAAAGCTTTCTAACGTAATGAAACTTTCGCAGTGAAAAACACATTTCAGAGGGGTGCGAAATGAAATTCTTTTAGAATCTTTAGAAAACTCGTTCAGTACGGCACGTGAATTTATCGTTTATATTTTTATAACTGCTGTGAGATTTGTGCCACGAGCTTTTTGATCGAAATATAAGTAAGGGAATTATTTCGGTTCATTGATGTGAAAAACAGACTACAAAAATTATTTTTGATCTAATGAAACTACAAGTAACCAAAGAAAGAATAAAAAAAAGTTTTTAGACTGCAAGGTGTTGATTTAAACCACTTTCCGCTGAGCAATTAGGTTTTCGCAAAACTCCTGCTCTTATTTTTCTTTCGTCTAATTTTTTCCTTAACTCTCTATAGCACAAATATTTTTTACCGTCACAGAAATGAATTTTCTTTTCAAAATCTCTGCTCTTTAATACCATCCTCCTTGTTTTTTACACATACGTATTTTTCTTCATTTCTTCAAACTGCACTAATTAACTTTCAATTTTTATAAGAAAAGCGAGAACACTATTCTTGGAGTTCTTTAAGCAGGTAAGAAGCCTGGAAAAAATATCATACATTTACTTAGTTTTCATCAAAAATGAAGATTAACCCATTTTTAGCCAAACTTTTAGTTTTTTTTCAAAGAACTTTTTGGGGCAATGTATTCTTTATTAGGGTCTAAGAAATCATTGCAACAAGACATTTTTGAATTTCCTTCAATATTTTTTAAAATATTAAGTGTCCTGTGTACAGGACATTGGCTAAATCCCCAACTTTACATTGATCGCTTCTCACAACTCCAACACAATATATTTCTAGTAATATATTTATACATAAGTGCACATATTGCAAAATAAACATTATTTCTCGCATTTTGAATCAAAAACTATCCATTTTAAAGAAAAAACACATTTTATGCACAAATATTTTTAATTTTTTTTCAAAATACAAAACATGTTTTACAAGAAATCTATTTTTTTAAGTTTTGCTGTGATAAGCAATAAAGCATTTTGCGCAAAGTCCAACATCACACTTCTGACAAATTGTCATTGGTTTAGAATTGCATAATTTGCATCTCCTTTGCTTTTTTGTCGTCTTAATTAAATGACCAATATTATCATATCGAATTACTTTTCCTGCATATCCTCCACCTGAAGGGGCAGCTTTAGCCCTTGGTACGGGATTTGACAGCAGCAAAGATATAGTAATTCTAGAAATAGCAAAAATAAATAAATACTTATTTACATGTTTTTTAATGCATAGCTTATAAACATATAATGAAAACTTACCCACGCCGAAATGCTAAAAGGTCGTCATTCCCACATTCAGCAAGCTTGTATGCTTTCCAGGAAGCAACAATCATTGTGTCAATGATGTTAGTAAACAAAGTCCAGTACCACTTTTTACCCTTTATGGAGATGTCATATGCCGACATAAGACCGTCAAATAAATCTACTCCATTTTTGTATTTGTTGTAATTTTTTATACATTTGGGAATAGGTACACTACATACTTTTCCTTTTGATCTCCTAGAAACTTCATCAGTTGAAAGTGTTTGCTCAAAATTGGATATAACAGTAACTGGTTTTGTGTCATTCCAGCGAACGATAGAGATGCAATTTTTACTGTCAAAAGCACGCATCATAAATCCGCGAGGTTTTTTTGAGCATTCCGAAGTAGTTATTAAAGGGCATTGTGCTACTCGCCCTACTCGCACAGTTCCTGTTGCAAAATACCCCATTTCCTTCAAGACAACAAAAAGTGTGTGCGAACTAAAAAAGTTGTCCATGTAAACAGTATGTTCAGTAGGATTATTTACAACATCTAACAAAGAGGTGACTACTCTGTGCGACAAAGGAATATCTTGTGCTTCGTTTCTTCCCTGATAGGGAATTATTTTCAGAGGGTAACCATCAAAAGTGCAGATCATCCAAAGTTTGTATCCAAACTTTACAGGTTTGCCTTTCATATACATTTTTAAGGAATTTCTGCCGAAATATTTCACCATTCTCTCATCAATTGTCAATTGTTGTGCCATGACGCCAAATTGATTTAAAGAATTATTTAAAATGTCGTACAGTGGGCGAACTTTAAAATACTTGTCATTTTTCTCGATGTGTGAATTATCGCTAAAATGTATATATTTTTTTATTTCGTGATATCTATTCCTTGACATGCTGTTTGACACAATTGAAGTAGAGCAATCAGGGCTTTTTTCCCAATACATGTTTTCTCTGGGTAGTTTATGATACCCAGAAAAAATAAGAATTCCCAGAAATGTTCTAATATCATGCTGTGTAAGGAGAAACCCATGCTCATTTTTCTGAGAAGCATAAATTAGAGACTGTTTATGTATATGTTCAATGATTGGATTAGCATATAAATTAAAAATCTCAATCGGACTCAATCCGCATAATTTTTCCCGCATTTGTTGAACTCGTGTTCGTTGAATTTTTTCTCTTTCTTTTTCTTGATCTTTAGTGTCTGGTAAAGGGTCCAATCGAGTACTTTCTCTAATTTTCCATTTTGGATCGGGAACTTTTGTTGGAAATTTACAATTAGAATACATTGAATTATGAGTAGATATCTCAGTCTGTTGATTCTCTGATACTGTAGTTTCAGATGAATCCAGTGCACATGAGATATTTTCATTCGCTCCTTGTACAGGAATTTCGATTGTCCCTGCGACATCATGTAAATCTCGAGTTATTTCTAAATCATCATTACGTGCTTCATTTACAAGTATATCATCATCAATATTTTCATTGTCACTGTTCTCGTCAGGATCTGGTGGAATAATATTAAATTCAAAAGAATCCTGCTCATCAAATTCTTCATCAGGTAGGGTGTTCAGAAACTCAACAGCTTCTTCAACCGTTTTAAAGTAAGTTTTCCTTGACATTCTAGAACAAAATTGCAAGAAAAATATCTCATTCACTATGATAAACAACTTATCATCGAACAAAAATAAACAAAATTTCATAACACGAAATAAAAGTTTAGAACTTTTGAAGACCGCTTTAAAAAATACATTGATATATTGATTTTTACATAAAAATTTAAAAAAAAGGAAATAAAAACCACAAATATTATGCAAAACTATAAAATGAAAGTTAAAAAAATGTATCTCGTAAAAAGAAACAAAGAAATGCAAGCATTTATTAAGTTTTCAAGACATTGGAAATGTAATTTCACTGAAATTGTGTAGCATCATTTGCCGCGCCATTTAACCAGACATATAGCCAAAGATATGTATACAGGACGCGGCCTTTCTAAGCAGCTACAATAATAGGAAACAATATATTTGTTCAAATAAATACATAGAATTAATCTTTGAACTCTACTAAATAAATATTTTTAAAAGAAATTACATTATTTAGCAAAAATTACTTCAAATAAATTCAAAATGTTACATACCTGTTAAATTCGGCGTTCTCAGAAGACTGCCTTCAATAAAACAAATTCTCCAGACAGAACACGTGACTTTATGGCACCAAGTTCATAACGGTATACTCAGATAGGTCTTGGCATGCTGCCAGTTTGTTTGTTTTTCAAAATAACTGCGAGAAGACTTTTATAACGGTCAATACTTTTGATACTAATTGTGTCCTGTGTACAGGACAATGGCTAAAAATGGGTTAAGTTTTATGTTTCAGCTAAATTATATTACGTGATATTAAAGCTAAGGCTTTTTACATTACTCTCTCGGTCGAATGAAATTGGTTGTAAAGGTATTGAAAACAAAACTTCGCTAAAATTTCTCATAATAATGAATCTAAAATTTTTTAACTTTTGCAGAAATCACAGAACTGTTAACGCATATATGCAGTGGGTAAAATACATATTGGTAATTACCTAAATTGATCATATTAACTAACAAAGGAAATGCTTGACAGTTTTAGCTGCACATAACGAACACGGGAAGTAATAAATGCACAAATCTAACGAAATTTTCATTTTAATGTGTCTTTTATACAAAATATAAAATAAAAACGTAAATTTGCGTGTCAAAAAAGTATTGCAAAGTTGTAAATGCTGTGCAAATTTTTTTATGTTGAGGTCACATGTTTAGATTGATAAGAAACCCTGTTAGTATAAAGTCTGCAGTGCTTTTTCAAAGCGTTATTTTGCTAATACTCTCATAAAATGGCTTCAAAAGCGAAAGAATTGGAATTTAATGTTAAAAACAGGATTATTCAGCTCAGAAATGACGGTTCTACTTATCTTGCTATATGGATACAACTGAACATAAGTTTATTTGTTGTTAGAAGTGTTATAAAAAAAGTCAACGAGACAAAATCGACGGAAACTAAGATTGCAAGGGGAAGGCCTCGAATACTTTCTGCAAGGAGAAAACTTGGCTTTTATCAAAGAGGTTACGAAATGGAAAAGAGGTTACCCTAAAATAAGTATACTCAGTTAGCCAAAGACGTTGCTAATACTTTGCATAGCATGTTTAATGTACAGAATGAAGCAAGTTATTATGGAAGGGCAGCTAGAAAGAAACCTTTCATTTCAGAAATAAGCAGTAGAAAGAGATTAGATTTTGCAAAATCTCATGTTAATTTATCAGACGAGTTTTAGAACACAATTATTTTCTTCGACGAATCGAAGTTTAATATTTTCGGGAGTGATGGACGACAATATGCGTGGAGAAAGCCAAACACCGAAAAGGGAAAACAACATTTAATACCGACTGTGAAACATGGCAGAGGGAGCGTCGTATTTTGGGGCTGAATGGTAGCAAACCGAGCTTGTAACCTGTGCTTCATTGATGGTATTAAGACAGCACGTACGCACATTGATATATTGCACTATAACTTGAAATCAAATGGCCCAAAACTAGGGTTATGAACATCATTCGTGTTTCAGCAAGAACCTCTCCTAGGAGTGGTTACTCTATAACGATTCTCGCCAGTTAAAGACACCGCCGCAATCGCCTGACATAAATCCAATTGAAAATTTATGGTACAAATAGAATCTAGAAATCAGGAAACATAAAATTTCGTGTAAAGAATGAACTTAAGCGTATACTCCTGCAAGAATGGCACAAAATTTCAATAGACAACCAAGACTTTGGTTTTCTCTATGAGGAATAGTTCAAAAGCTGTTATAAATGCAAAAGGTATGAATACAATGTATTAATTTTGTTCCCACATTTTTGCTGTATGATCTTGCTAAGACCGTTTTGGCATGCAAATTTACGTTTCTGTTGTATTTGTGTAAAAAGCATATGAAAATGAAAGTTTCATAGGATTTGTATGTTTATTACCTCTTGTGCGCGATATGTCCACCTAAAATTGTCAAACATTTCTTTTGTTAGGTAATATAATTAATTATAGGCAATTGCCAATACATTTTTTACCCACTGTATATAGTTGCCAACTTTATTTCTTTCAATCAATAGCCAGAAAGAGGAATAGTGAGAAACACTAGCTTAGTAACTAGTATTTTTTCCAACAATTTATTATCAAAGATTTTGCTTTTCTGCTGTAAGATATTATTGCACCTTTCGATAAATCTTTCATATGCAAATTATTGTACTAAAATATTGTTAAAATTGTTAAAATAAATCTTTCCATCTCATAATTATAATAATAGGGTAGATAATTTTATTTTAGAGGCAAATGTTAAATATGTTATACTAGCTTTATGTGCACATGAAAGCTTTGTTTTATCTGCTCTTTACAAAACGTCTTTACAAAAAAATTCAAAACCAAAATATTTGATTTCATTATAGTATATATACTTTAAAAGTTTGCCTAAGCCGATGCAATCGCACAGGGCATCAGAATTTAGGAAGGAAAAGTTTTTAAAATTTAAGTAGGTATTTTGTGGCAAAATTTAGTAGGGGCAGAAATTGCACCAAGCCACCCTCTGCAGCCCTCAAAAAAAACCTAGCGCTGGCACAACAAAATAACTTACTTTTATACAAAATCTTTTGCGGTCGCACAGTGTTTAGAAAGCAGATTCATATTTTCTCAATTCAGTATCATTTTATTGGCTAATTTTATACACGTTTAAACTACTGAACCGCAATTAATATTTACTACAATATTTATTTTTCTCAAAAAATAATACGTATGAGCAGCGGTGAGCTATAGAAATTTTAACAAAGGTCTCCCATTTTATCTTATAAAAACTAAATACCAAATTCTAACTAAATGATTTTACATATGAACAAAAAATGTAAAACTTTAAAATTCGGAAAATAAAATAATCCTAAAATACCACAGAAATTACATTAAATAACGAGCAAAATTTATGTAATTTCTGGAATATTTTATATGCGCCAAAATTATAGTTATAAATAAATACAATAATAATAATCAACTTACGCCAGAAATTTCCACAAATTATTTTCTTCTTTGATTTCAGTTGATTTCTAGAAGGTGTTAAAAAGAAACGGTTACTTTTCAAGAACGTTTTACGTAAATTTTAAGATTAAAACACCCTTAAAAATTTTCTATTTAAGGCCATTATCATTAAATCCAAAACAATTTGTACAATTAAGGAAAACCTTCTTATGGATATATTGTTCATCGAGCTGAAAGCTCATTCAACTTCAATTCTACGAGACAATCTCTACACCGAATTGAACTTTCTTTAACTGATAGAGTCATTAGGTTTTTTTTTTAAACAGAAGACATGAAACATGAGAAATGCCCTTACCAGGGACTCGAACCTAGACCTATCGAAAACGTGCCGAGTGTGCTACACCACCAACCGACTGTGCTACACCACCGACCGACTTCGTGGTTACACCATGCAGAAAGCAGAGAGAAATTACTTTATTACCTCATTGTGGACGGTCTACAAAAGCCATAAGGCAAGCTTGAGCTTGTCAGAAGAGTGGACCGCGCCATACCTACCAACCTACCTACCTTATTAGGAATTTTGTTATGCGACTATGTACAAAAGTGATTTACTTTTATTTCATGCTTTAACATAGTATTTAATACCTGTGAAAGTATGATTTGACATTCAGGACGTGTATTTTCCTTGGATGAAGTAAGAAACAAGCAAAACAGTCTAGGGGTTTCACAGATAAGAGACAGATTAAACAATGACCTCGGTGCAGCTTCTTACAGCTCATTATTATGTGTAAAGGATATTATTAACTAAAGGACATACAATTGAGTTAAAATTTTCAGCTACCTTGGATTAAAAGATTCATTGGTTTGATTCAGGCAACCAGAGAACAATCCAGTCAAATAGAATACGCTGCCTTCATACCAAAAACAACAAACCAGTGCCGAGAGCGAACCAGCAGGATTTCCATGGATTAAAATGTAATTTGGGAATTATAAGTAAACACTGATGTCAAAAATCAATAAAAACTTGAATAAGAAGTCGGAAAATGGTACTTATGTAAACATCCGTCGACCATATTTGCCTATTAAAGAAAAGACGCCAAACTACGTGATTTTTCGCCAAAAATGGAAAAGTCTTCTTCGAACACGCTGAGTTTGGTATATAACTTTGATTACATGTGTTAGTTGCTATCTTGAGTAAAGACTTCTTTTTTCCCTCTATCACGCATTTTCGAAAAACAAAATGGTTAAAATTTTGGACCTGCCTACTACAGAAGTGCGTGCTGTTGAATATTTCCAAAGTTATGGAATCTTCTTCCCGGCCTCAAAAAAATGTGTTAATGGCCACGATAGGGCGATATTATGGGGAAAAGTAATGGAAATTTTTAATGAAAAATTAAATATAAATAAATGATAATATAATAAATTTGAAAGAAAAATAAGAGTAGAA
>KK114745.1:57494-80990 GCA_000611955.2 Stegodyphus mimosarum
AAGAATAGAATTTTTTTTTGTATTTAGTAAATGTGTTTCTTTTTTTTTTAGCGCGATTGGCGCTTTCTCTTATGGTCGATGGGATTTTCCATAAGTACCGAAAAAGTAAAATAAATATAAATAATTTAGGAAGGAAAAACGAACATAGTCAAGGTTTTTCTAGAGACAAGTACAGAGCCCTGGTTAACTGGAAACTGTAGAAAATCAAACAAAGAAACAAAAATATAACATCCTGCATTGTATTCCTAAAAACTTCGTATTCCTAAAAACAAAACTGCATAACAAGATGCAATAGAAAAATTAATAAATATTATATCTGGCATTAGTAAAATACCAACTTAAAATAAAAAAAACTTCAGTAAAGAAACATTTTTAGTTCTGAATGATTACTCCATCATTTGTTGGACAAAGTACACCATGCTTTGAATGTTATATTTTGTCAGTTAAAATTTAAAGGCTTCAGAATCAGCAGATAAGTAAATCGCTAACACTGATATTGCTAAAATTTACATTCCCTAAATTTTATTCTGCAGTGATTCAATATACCCAATGCTTCATTTGTAATTGTGATTGTTAAAAACGTAAACGTGACAGTGAAGGCAGATGAGATATATTTAGCGTCTAACTAAATAAACAACAGAAATTCCTAATACCCCGTCTTAAAGAATGTGGAAGATGGATCTATCTTTAAGTTAGAAACGTAGGCATTCGTTGAAACGTTTGCTATCGTTATATTGCTCATTAAAGTTGGAGACAGAATCAAAAGCTCCATACAGCTAACTTCAGAATTTTAACATTCGAGAATGGACTTGCATTTAATAATCTCTGATGGATGCACAGTCGTAAGTGATGCAACATCAGTCTATCATTCGACAACAGTAATATTTAAAATAAAATATCTGATGGAGACATCATATGACTTTCTTGTACTGCCTAATAAATTATACACGTTTTCTGCTGTACTTCATTTAAACTTATTTCTACGACTTTCATTGAAGATCTATTTCTCATTTAATCAGTTCAGTTCTCAATTTGCGGCAAGGCAAAAATACATAAAAACTCAAAACATCTTCATTAAAAGTTTTAAAACATAGAAAAACCTAAAATACAGTTAAAAATAGTTTTAAAACAATTTTTACAACTAATATTACGGATATCATTTGTACGCAAAAACAAGTAATTATGCCAGGGGGCAGAAGTAAAATTTTCGATGCAGATATTTTAAGTTAACGTTTTGCCTCAAGGGCAGAAAGCTACTGAAGAGGATGCACCAATCGACTTAATTCACTGTTCTATTAAACGTTTCAAATGTAAACAAATGGCAGCCTCGTTTGGCCTAGTACCATTTAAACTTTTATATTGTTCATAATTCTACAACTATTGCACAAAACTCTTAACCGAAACATAAGAACAACATAATTTAATCAATTTTTAAGTACAAAATGCACAATTTACGAGCAGATAAGAATAAAAAAAATATGCGCTTATCGAATCGGGTAACAGAGTGGAAATATATATATATAATATATAGAGAGAGAGACACACATATGTATGTAGGTATGTATGCTTTTGACGCGCCTGATTGCAACGGAAAAGGGAGATGCACAGCCAAATGTCATATCAGACCCATATACAAAATTTCAACATTCAACGGCACCTCGTTTTTGAGCTATGTGAGATACATACATACATACGCACATATAGACATCACGAAAAAATCCCTTCTGAATACATTTTGAATACATTCTACAATCCGTTTTGGAAAAAAACAGTCTTTTGTTCTGTCCGAGGTACAAATGTCACTCAAAAAGATCGTTCAAATGGATCTGAGAGCGGTCAAAATGGGTATTTTCATTGAAATATGATACCCGAAATGTTTCGCAATAACAATACTTCCTTTACTCTGGACAAGGAAGTAAAAATGAGAAATCCTTCGATTAATTTAATCCAGATGATGCACGTTTATGAGTAAAAAAGAATGGTGAAGCAAGTAAAGTAGTACGATGAATGCAAAATTATACATACAAATTACTCTCGATACCCAAAACTTTCTTTAATCATACTTTCGGAAGCAAGTTATTAAAATGAACTAATTAGAATAAAACGGTCCGCACAGTACGTGGCCTATGATCATGTTCTTAGACGAAGAGACTAGAAACGAAGATTTTCTTGGTTTCGAAACACGCCCGATGCCCCATGTCAGACATCTGAGATTTAGTTACATGTTCGAAGAAGATTGAGAATTCGGCTCTCATTACAGTATCGGAAAATGACAACGAAATAATTGGACATGTACTGAAAAAGGAAAAGGAGGATGAGGAGAGGATGAAAGATGAAGGTAATACGCATAATAAAACAGTTTCGTGGATGAAAGCAGAAAACGAATTACAGACATTAAAATTTTCCGAGTAATATTCATCTATGTCAGTACATGGTGACAGGAAATTTCATTGTATACACGGCCAATTTTTAAATCTTTGGCAATCTCGAAAACGATTCTCATTATTTTTTTTAAGAGATCGGAAAATACGAGCAATGAACTTTGCATACAGCAATTTCTACGTAGCATCACAAAACATGAACATGTAAGTTCTAGAAGTACATATTCAATTATCCTAAAAAATACCGTATCTGGATTCGGTCAGGTCCCTTTGTTACGGTTAAGAGAGACACTGCTGTACCATAATGAATAATCTGTACACACGTGACCGGAAAATTATAATTTCGAAAGTCTTCACGTGGCTTTCTGTTGACATAGCTAAAACAACAGTACATCATGAGAACATTACGTCAGTTAATTTGCGGATATTAAAATGTATGCGTTAAATGTGTACTACTGTGTGCATGTATGTGCTGAATGTTAAAATATACCATTCACAAAATTGTGTGAATTACGGTAAGTTATTGCGTGTGTTAAGTAACTAGGCTTATTCTACAGAGAATTAGTTATACCAAAATTAAAAGTGTAAACTTAATAAATCTCTTAAAAAACATTTAAAATTCTATACGTTCTTTCTTTTGTTACCCTCTAGGGAATTTTACGTTGTTCACGAACAATGCTATTATTTCTAATAATATATTTGAGAATTTCCTCTTTTCTGTTGATTCTGAAAAAAATTTTAAGAAGGTTTTTTACGTTTTTTTCTTTCGGTCCTCTATAAAAACTGGAAATGAGCGTTACTAAATGAATGGTTGACCCAAAAAATAGATGACCGTTCTGCCATTGTTTGACAAAAAGTTAATTTGCATTCCAATTATTGTCATTCTAAAGTTTAACTGTTTGCATAAAAATTGGAATGAATTCCTATGAAATAATTTTTTATCTTGAAAACTTCAGTTTATTAGTTGCAACAGCACAAGCATGCACTTCACATGTTTTGGTAATAATTCTTGCATTTTATGCATTTGAAAATTTGCGTAGTATGTGAAACTTAATAACGCGATTTTGTATTTATTTTTTATCAATTTGAGTTCAAAAATTCATTTTAAAGTGCATTCTCGGACTATTGTGATGACTGTCAAAAAATTAAAGATGATATTGTCAGTACTTTAGTTCGTTGTAAGAAATAAACATGTCCGTCTGCTATGCACATACATTTGTGCGTGTAATTTTGAAAAAGGTTTTGAAGAATAGGCTTTGTTTTGAAAATAACAACAAAACATTTTTTATTATTTTATTTAAATAATGTTAGATAAATATCCCTTCCATTTGATGACAGAACTTGACTTTTTCGACAAAATTCGAATATATAGAATGTCTGAAACTATTGCTTCTTTTCTTGTGAACCAATCTTTCATGCTCTGACTTCACATTCCGAGCTAACACAGAAACTAACTTAAAATTGTTCGTGCGCGTAAGTTCTTTCACTGCAACGACCCCTCAGGATCCAATTTTAAGGTCTTCGAAAATTGGATTGGAAATGGCTTAAAAATTGGATATTGCCAGATCATAAAAGTCATGTGGTTCGCTGATTTTCGATATGCCTAAAAGAAAGAGAGTCGGTTGGAAATTTCATGCTCTTTCATTGCAATACAAATCTAATGTATTTGAGGAAATTTTTCAAAAGTTATACATAGCTAAGAATTTTAAATTTACAGATAGGAAGCTTCATTGAAGTTTTAAAGGAAGTTTTAGATTTTTACTTATTTTTCCGAATATATAGTATGGATGTTCTAATTTCGTCTTTCGAAAATGCAATATTAATTCTTTAATTTATTAAAAAGAAATATAGTGCATAAATCGAAAAATATTATTTATATGTTATTTTCTCTTGTGAATAATTGTGTTTTCTTCTCTTGTTATAAAGTGTTATTTTATCTTACTATAAAGTGAAACTTCTATTAAATTTGCAACATGTTTTTTCCTCATTAGCTTTCTGTTCATATTTTAAAAAATCTAAGAGAAATGTCGTATCTGAAAAGATGCCTTATCAAACTTCCCAAGCGAACAAATTTATAACGAAGTAGAATTCCAATAAGCTAGCTTCCATTCTAATTAAATGGATTATTTCATAAATAAAATCAAACTTTCTGTTGCAATAATTATTTCGCTAATATAAATTTTGCTAAGGAAATAATGAAATAATTCATTTACTCATTTCGATAATATAATAAGAAAAGCTGGTACAAAGCATTGATTATTTTAATAAAGCAAAAGAATAAATTCAGATAAATGTCTCCCACATTTAGATTGTCCTAAATGTACATGCAGATTACTCTCTAAAAATCAATGGAAATGAAATTACCTATGACATAAGAGTCTGGTTTCTTTTGTTTATCCCGTGAACAGTTGCTTATGCATAAGTAGTGTTTCTTTTTTGAAAAATACAGTATGGTACATTTGAATACATTTCAAGAAATCATATAAAACAATAAAGTGTAAGTTCAAATATTTAAATTAGTTCAAATATTCAAAGCTAGATGGCGCTATTAAATACTTAAAGTGGGAGGATTTATGGGATCTAAAATAAATAAAAGGTTCAACATAAAGATCCGTGTTAGGTCTAAAGAAGGCAGCTGCGGATTAGAACAGGACTCCGGTAGGAATGGAGCAGATTAACCTGATTTTTGTGCAAAGAAACCCAAAGTTTTCTGATGTTTCTAGGAAATTTAGATTGAAAGGCAAATTAGAACATGGAATGTTTTTTGTCTTTCGAAAAACTAAAATTACCGTTTTCACCATAACAATGGGAAGCCAATTGAACACTTTTTAATTTCCTTTTATTTTGCGTTCTTAATGTATTCCTTCATCCTGTAGTTTAAACCTCTGTGGGCTTGCCTTAGTGCGCAAGACCGCATTCCCAAGAAACTTTGATGAATGAAAGTCCGGTATTTCACTTCTTTAGAAATTGTAACTTCATTTAAATGATAGATTTAAGGTAAATTGTAAAATTATGCTATTTACAATATCATATTATAATCATACCGACGTGGCTTTTCATTTTCTTTTAAACCTATCAATAAACTCAAGTTCGTATTTGTAAGAGAACAGCAAACAGTGTAATTTTACAATTCTTATAAGCCTGCCAATAAAATCAAGACGAGACCTGGATCTTCATTCATGGCACATTTATAAAATTCCTTGTGAATGTAGTCTTGCGTATACATTGTATAGCGTATACAATACAAACTTGGAAGTCTTTAAAATTCTTGGGGCAGTTGTTTCTAGTTGTTCAAACAAAATTACGATTTCTGATTTTCGGAAGATAACTGCTGCCATTAATTCAGTTTTATGTTTGTATTTTCTAGAAATCATTGTGCACTATAATCTGGTTAATCACATTCCCTTCCATTCCTATCGTTCTATTCGTGTGCATTTACGTGCATACTACGATATTTTAATATCCGTCCTGCTGGCAAAATGGTAGGAGAAGCGAGTGCCTTATTTTAGGGCCAAGTTTTGAGTCCCTCATAGAATGAATATTTGTAAAAATATACCGCCTTTGTGGCATAAGTGCATTTAAAATAGTATGGAGCTAAAAATATCTTGAGAGATTGGTACTATGAGAAGAAGAGGCTCGGATCTGTTTCCTGAAGGCTTCTTCGTCAGAACTAAGACGGGCCATATTCGAAAACGTGAATCAACAGCTATAAAATTACGTCAGTTTATCAGCCAATCTAAAGTCTTGAATGTAAAAATGCAGTTAGTAACGTAGCTCTCATTTATGAGTTCATAGACTGGCGTCTTATTTTAAAGGATTTGAAACTGCCTCATTTCGCAATGATAATAATTACACCGCCATCTATCAATTTACATTTGAATTAAAACATACTTTTCGACGATGGAAAATAACAAAAAAAACAAAAAGAAGGAACTCAAAGGGCAAACAACACTTTGATATGCCCATTTTTTGGTTGTATGCAATCTTTTGAAAATTTTCAAAATGTGGAACATTTTGCAAATAAAGCAAATATGACGACGCTATGACAACTGCTTCTTGCCGCAAGAAATTTTATCTTCGTTAAGTGCAAGTTGCGTTAACTCTATTCTGTTGGCCTTTTGGTGTAGTTGAAGTTGTTTTTATTGCAAAAGTTTTTATTCTTGAGTGTAAAATGATATTTTTTCTTATGTGAAACAAAACCGAGCAGGGTTTTTATTTTTTTCAGTAAAATCTTAAATCCATATACATAAAGAAGAATGTATGTTTATGTGTTTTGTTTGTTTGTTCCCGATGTACTCAGTCACTACTATAGCTATCGTCACTAAACCTTCTACAATTCTTTTCTAGGTCCTGAAAAAGGTCGACGTAGACTTTTTTCCAAAAACATTCGATATACATATATTTTCAGGGAATTTAACGAACTTCTGATTAAAAGCTCAGAGCTTTGCATTTTCACTCTGCAAAAGAGTAAGATACATATGTCTCAAATTTTATCAGAATACTCGGCGATATAAAAACATTATGTTGTCACTCGGAAAACCGCAATTATATTGATTTGTCCCGAATTTAATAAAAGACTTGGCTGTTTAAGAAAAATGTGTTATTCTGCCAAAATTAAAACATTTCAAAGGGCGTCATAGTTCAGCAAGGCGTAAAATATTTTATTTTTCACGCAATGACACGCACGCGTCAACATGCGTTTTATTGCATCACTCTCACTTTCTTTGCTTTTGAAAGTGAATTTGTAATAGTCATCACAAAGCGTTACTTTTGCTGTGAAATCAATTAAGCCAGTAGAGCGAAACTCGGTTGTTCGATTAGTACATTAAACGCGATAAAAAAGAGCATTACGAGCTTCACAAACAAACTGGCAACGGGAAGCAAGACTGGGAAAGTTCAAGTACGAATTGCTTAAGCCAGTTCGTATGAAACAAACGAGCAACAGGAAGCAAAATTGGAAATTATTCGAGTACGCACTGCTCGATCTAGATGAACACTGCATGCTGATTTAAATCTTGGTGCATTCCATTATAATGCTAATTACGATTAGTCTTCATCCAAATGTGGTCTCTGGAAAAATGGATAAATTATAAGGTATTGCAGAGCTCTAAAATTTAAATATGAAGAACCAAGAATGTAGCTTTGTGGGTAGAAAAGTGCAATTACCCTCACAACATGGAAAAAATATATTGTGTATCCAAAAGCATTTCAATAAACAGAATTAAAACACAAACACTTTCTGTCTTTTAACACGTGCTAGGTAATAACAACGCATACTGGAAAAGAGCTAATTTATTATAAATTGTGAATCCGAAAAGAAAAATTTAATAATATAGTTGATTAAAGCTGATTTTATTATTGTATTATTATGAATATGTATAAAGATTTTAATTTAGTTAAAAGCAATTTAAGAAAAAGATGATGCGTTTAATATGAGACTTCAAAGGGCAAAATCTTAGCTTAAAATTAGCTCATAGTTTTTTTTTAAATACACTGCTGGCCAGCCAAATTGCAATAGATCACCGCTGCCACATGCCTCGGCATTGATACAAAAAGACTCTGGATGAGTTCTTTAGGTACAGCAGACCAAGCAGCTCCCACACGTTGCCAAAGTTGATCTGGTGTGGCACTAATCCGGGTCAATAGTTCAGCAACCATCGACCACATGTTTTCTATTGGCGAAAGATCCGGACAGCGAGCCGGTCAGGGAAGCAATTCAATCTGGCGATTGACAAAGAACTCTTGAACAATGCGTGCCACGTGTGGTCGTGCATTATCCTGTTGAAATATGGCTGTGGGCAAGCCCTGATGGTAAGGAAGGACAACTGGCTCCAACACCTCGGAGATGTAGCGCTGGCTGTTTAAAGTACCGTCAATGCGTACTCGAGGAGTGCGAGAGTGATATCCAATACCGCCCCATACCATAATACCCGGTGCAGGACCAGTGTGGCGGTGCATAACGCAGCTTTTATACATCCTCTCTCCACGATGTCTGCAGACTCGAATCCGACCATCGTGGTGTTGCAGACAGAAGCGTGACTCGTCAGTAATAACAATTCCATTCCATTCTGCCGTCCACATCCTTCTTTCATCCCACCATTGGCGGCGGAGACGTCTGTGGTTCTGCGTCAAGAGTAGATGAAGCAATGGACGTCTTGCGGACAGACCGCTCCGTTATAAACGGCGTCAAATGGTACGCGCAGACACTGGATGATGCGTTACAAACTGAATGTGCTGTGCTATAGTTCGTGATGTGACTGAGCGATCCTTCACTGCCATGCGCACAATGTTCCTGTCATCACGTGAAGTGGTGCACTGAGGTGGATGCGATCGAACATGTCGGTCCGTCGTACCCTCCTGCTCCAACGGTCACATATCTGCATTACAGTTGTCTGGTTTCGTCCAACACGATTATCGATTTCCCTAAAAGATAATCCACACTCACGGTAGGCCACTATCATTCCTCTATCGAACTCGGATACATGATCAAACGATGATCGCTGTTTACTAGGAGGCATAATTGATCGTTTTTTTTTCTTTTTTTTTTTTTGGAAAACCACAAGAAAAACACAATTGCCGAACTTGAAATCGACGAAAACCTCCAAGCCTTAAATAGCGCTTTGAAGTAACGCCACAGGCGCGCGTGATGTGCGTCTGCGCTGAAATTCTAATCATTTGCATATCTCACCTTCGCTAATGCATGTTGTAAATTTCATGTTATTTGCATGCTTCCTTCAGGGTGTTGCATTTACGGTGGCGAGCAATGTAGAATTTGGTTTTCTTTTTAGGGGAGGAAACATTCATTGTTTAAACTTGAAATTTGTCGAAACATCTATGCTTTACATGTTATTTTATATGAATAAAATACTTTTTTTATATTACGTTTTTTAAAGAAATACCGCAAATGAGATGGTATAATTCAATCTCTTGTATTACAGAAAATTAATATTTGGCTTTATGAAAAAGGCTGAATTATGCCAATTTTTAAGTTCTCAGGATGTCTTACGATCCTAATTATTGCGAGTAACTGGCACTCATTTTCAATTAAAATCAACAAGTAGTCTGTTGACTTAACTGAAACAAAGCAGAAAGATAAATTTCTGGTGCAGAACTTTCAATTTATCTGCTTATGTATGACAACTTAGAAAAATGACAGAAAATTCCATTGATTAGAAATGCTTTAGAGTTTCATCAATCACAAGCTTCTAAATTTTTCTCTCTTCCAAGCTGGAAACCATTGAATACTATGACTATATGATATAAACCAAGAACTATTTAGAAGCTGTAAAGGAAGTTATTTCATCATATTCGGGTCTATAAACGTTTAAATCGTTGATAAATCTATAATAACGATTACAAGACTGAATTAATCACCAGAGCATAAACTATTCTGTCATTAATTACATGAGAATACTTCCCTTTGCGTATTAGCATTCCGTGAGTATTCCTGGTGGAGTAGAATTTTAATTAGTAATTCGAAATCACACAATGAATGTTTGAGATAAACTTCTAGCGTACAACTTTCAGACGGAAAATGACATAGCAGCTAATGATAAAAAAGAGCTTTTCGATAAGGCATATGTTGTGCTCATTAACCAAACGCAACATTCTCCTGTGATTTCCATACTTAAAAAAATTAATTTTACTGATATGAAAATCTTACTTTTGACCTATTAAAATAACCTCTATGTAAACAGTTTCAATGTATTTTAAGAGACGACGAGAACACTGTAAAGAAAAAATATTTTAAAAAATGCATCTACTTTCAGTGCTTAAAAGGCAGAAACAAGTGACGATTTATACAATAAATTCAGACTGCGCAAAGCTTCAGTTTATCGTCTTTTAAGCCATGATGTCGTATTCAAGCAATGGCAGTGTTCTTATAACATGAAACCTGCAGTCATTTCTTTAATAACTTTTCAGCTAAATACAAAAATCACGTAACTGAAAGTTTTCTAGCAGTATGTTTTCAATACCAAAATTATTTGGAAATAATAGGCCAAGTAATGAACTTGTGTTTGGGGCAAATTTCAATTAAAACTCTATCGATTTCGAAAGCGAATTAAAACACGTTCGTCTTCATCTACAGCAAGGAAATCGGCAACGAAGGGAAGGGCCACAACGTTTTTCTCTATCACTTTGTTTATTTGCTTTTGATATAAATTTGTCGTGTTCGCGTTCAAAATCAAAACAGTGTTAACTAACATATACGTCAAAGTTTGTTGCTTTGCCTAATTTTATATTTTATTTTTTTCTGCTTTAAAATCAAAGAAGTACTAAATAAGATTATAGATTACTGAAAATGTTAGCTTTTCTGACCGTAACGTAAGACCGTTAATTCATGTTCATTAATAATAAGAGAAAAAGAAATATCGATAAATAAAATTTCATCAGCTTTCCACTTTTTGCATTATTAAAATCCGTTAATCATACACAGCCATATTTATATGGCTACATACATATTTATATGGACATACATATTTATATATACATACATACATATTTATATGGACATACATATTTATATATACATACATACATATTTATATGGACATACATATATATACAATACATATTTATATGGATTATACTCACGATAGTACACACATGTCCATAAATTAAGGATAATTCGGAGTCACGCGGAAATCGAACTCTAAAATAAATATATCACCTGTAAAATCACTACACATATCTTCAAGAATCATATGCAAATTTCAGGAAGTAACCAGATGACACCGATGGTACGTCACAATGACGAGAGTGTAAGAGAGTGATATATAAGGAATGCAGGCAAAGAAGTAAAATTGTTCGCAGGCGCTTTATAAGCATTTCAGTGCAATAACCGAATAGTTATGACACAAAGGACGGAACTGGATGATTTTTTACGTGGTAGAATTATCGGCCGTCTGGAATGTGGGCGTACCCAACTGGAAGTATCAGACGAACTTGGAATTGCCCAGAGTGTCATCTCCAGGCTTTGGCAACGATTCCAAGATGATGGTAATGTGAGTAGACGTTACAGCACAGGTCGCCCCAGAGTTACAACGCCGAATGAGGACCGGTATTTGGCAGTTACTGCCAAAAGAAACAGGCGGAGCACAGCCTCAGACCTGTCTCGTCAGCTCTCTTCAGCCACTGGTAAGACAATGTCAAGGCAGACCGTGTACAGACGCTTAGGGCAGATTGGTCTATATGCTCGTAGACCTGTCAGATGCGTTCCAGTTACTGCAACTCACTGTCGCCTGCGGTTAGCCTGGAGTAGAGAGCGTGCATTATGGACACCGCAACAGTGGGCTTGTGTAATATTTTTCGACGAGTCCAGGTTTAGCTTGCAGTCTGATTCTCGCCGGACTTTCATATGGAGAGCTCCAGGTACCCGTTACCACCAAGAAAACATCATTGAACGACATCGTTACGGTGGTGCAGGAGTGCTCGTTTGGGGCGGAATTATTATGGATTCCAGAACTGACCTGCATGTTCCAATTGGAACCATGACAAGCCAAATCTATCGGGACGTCATTCTGGAACAACATGTACGTTTGTTTTGGGGCGCCATGGGCGCACAATTTGTGTTTATGGATGACAATGCCCGTCCTCACCGTGCAAACATCGTAAGCGAATGCCTTCAATTGGAGGCTATCACCCGTATGGACTGGCCAGAATTGTCACCGGACTTGAATCCCGTAGAGCACGTGTGGGATATGCTTGTCCAACGAGTTGCAGCCCGTCAACCTCCTCCTACATGTCTACTGGAACTTCGGAGAGCATTGCTTTTTGAGTGGTGTAATATCCCCAAGATCAAATCGATCATTTGATACTCAGCATGCCTAGGCGTTGTACGGACTGTATTGTATCGTCTGGGAGACATGCAATGTATCAACAATCATACTAACCATGTAATATTTTTTTTTTGTAAACAGGTTTTTTTTTTGTAATTTGCTCCAGGGAGAAAAAATCGCTATTTTTTTAATAATATCAAACATATAGCATCTTTTTTTTCTCTTTACCTTTTGTTTAATAAATAAACTTTACAAATAAGTCAAATTTGTTTTGCTTCTAACTCTTCCTTTGCCTGATTTTGCATTAACCTTAATTTATGGACATGAGTGTATATACCAAATATATATGCTATTGTGAACTAGGATTACACGATATGGAGTTTCCTTGTATAGCTGTTATTTAAAAAGGTACTAAATATCATCAAGTAAAACACAATTTAGACGTAACTGTAAGTAAGTGTGTAGAGACATTAGGTAGTTTTTGAAAGCAAGAGAGATGAAAAATTAGCAACGCCTTCGTCGGGACTCGAACGCGGACCTCTGGAATGCATGCTGAGCACTACACCACGAAGGCATGCAAAGAAGGTGAGCGAAATACTTTATATACTCCCTCTTTTAAAGGGCGACTGGGGTTCAGGGGACACAATCGCCAAATCCCGGTAGTGGAGAATCATCGTCCACCACCTTTTTAGTTCAGGTGCCAGTTGTAGAGACATTGGGTTCTTTGGTAGCAGGAAAGGATGAAAATGAGCAATACCCTCGCCGGGATTCGAATCACGGATCTCTCGAATACGCGTCGAGCGTGCTAACCCCTACACCACGAAAACATGCGAAGACATGCGGAAAAGATGGGAGAAATACCTTATAACTGGATTTTTCTTCTTCATTTTGAATCCCTGCTCAGCTTCCAAAATTTAAATTGTACCAATTTATTATGGTACAACTTCTGAAAACTATACTAGTATTGCACGATGCAAATTTCTATTTAGAATAATAATATAATGATGTACTGATATAAAATATTGTTACGTGAGTACGAGTGCTTAATGGATTGAATACACAGAGCAGGGGATGGCTTAATAAATTTTACTTTCCGTAGTATCACAGAACAAAATCCGTGGTTACCACTTCAAACTACTAACACTGGTTATCATAAATTAAGGAAAATCACAATTACTGAAAAAGTTACATGTAGAATTTTATGAAACTTGACCACAATATACAGCATATAAGTAAGGTATCACATAACATAAAAAGAAATTACCAGACAATTATGGTAGTATTGTAATTAGCACATGTATAAAATGAACAAATCGAAGATGTCAGTTCGCAATAGGAAACGTACATTCAATATGGAATATGATCGCCTCTAGAAGCAAAACAATACGTACAGCGATATGTGATGCTTTCAATTATGCGGTCTATCAGTTCCATAGGAAGCGAGAGCCATTGCTCTTGCAAAGCAGTTGTAAGCGTGGCAAGGGTCTGAGGGGGCAGATTGAGAGCAGCTAGACGTCTCCCTAAAGCATCCCAAACTTGCTCGATAGGATTCAAGGCCAGGGATTGAGCTAGCCCTCCATAACTGTTTCCTGTTGGAAGATAATCATCTACGATGCGAGCCTTGTGTGATCTTGCATTGTCGTCCTGTAATAGGAAAGCATCACTTACTGCCCCGGGATATGGGTGAACATAAGCATCAAGGATGTAATCTCTGTAAACCTGAGCATTCACGGTTCCCCTTGGGAAGATATGGAGGTCTGTGTGTCTACCCAAAGAGATGCCACCCCAAACACAGACACTAGCTCTGCCGTATGCATCTCTTTTGCGGATGTTGGACGGATGATAAGTGGTTTCAAGTTCTCTCCCTATCAAATAACACCTACTATTACTTTCTATACTAAACCTGGACTCACTCGTAAAGAAAAGAGCTCTCCATTGATCAGGCGTCCAGTGGACTTGTTGTCGTGCCCGCTGCAAACGGTCCCTCCTATGGCGCGACGTGAGCGGCACGCAAATGGCTGGTTGCTTCGCATACAGACCACTTTCGTGAAGTCTTCTACGCACAGTTGACGTTGACACCAACCTTTCGGTGCCTGCAGCAAGAAAGGAACTAAGAAGAGTATCGGCTCTATTCCTGCGTGCACATAATGTCAAATATCCGTCATCGACGCTCGTCGTAGCAATTGGCCATCCGTGGCTGAACCTCCTAGATCTGTGGTTTGAAATTGCCTCCAAAGTCTATGAACCACAGAAGGACTCACATTTAGACATCTGGTCACTTCTGTTTGACTTTGTCCTGCCTCTAGTCTCCCAATGGCTCTCCATCGTAGTTCTGCAGGCAAACATTGGACTGCCTGGAGGTCATTGTTATGAATTGGCTATCTCAGATTTCTGATGTCACTATCACAGTGGAAGTGGGCTTGCTCTCAAATACGGGCTTTTATGCTCCTCGCAGATGACGTATTCCGACAGCAGCGCCACTAACTTGCATATTGCAGTTTTACTCAGCTACTGTTACATAGCAAAATATTCAAATTTTACACGGTTTGGCTTATTTTTGAGGGAGTTGTCTCTATTTTTGTGACTTTTCCTTAATTTATGATAACCAGCGTAAAAACGTTAAACGCAAAGCAATGTAAAGCGCTTTGCAAAAGTGTGATAGACTACGGGAATGATGGAACATTCTGATAAATTGTTTTATTACGGTTAAAACACACTAACTAGAACAAGTAAATCTAAAGTAATAAGCATAATTAAAAGAATAGTTCAAGTTTCAGAAATGGTTAAATATGGCTCCAATATATAAGCCATAGACACTACGTAATAGTATGTTTTGAAATAATCCCAAGCATTTTTTTCTCAGTTTTTTAGCCCAAAGGGAGTTAGCCCAGATGGGCTCCTAATTTCGTTTTAGCATTTTGCGTCGATTCACTTTCTGCATTGATTCACATTTCTAACGGTTGCCCCCAAATGTTACAGCCCTGTATTATATTTAACGAAATTAAATAATGAAGAATCTGCATAAACATATGTATATTTCCCGCATTGTTATAAAACAACGATACCTAGAGCCATCGAATTTTGAAGAACGTAATCCTCCACCAAATATGAGCATTTGGAAGACCAAATTTGGAATGCCGAATTTCTTTGATAATTGATTTCATATTACATATTTTGTAACACTTTGTGAATTTTTGATTAAAAAAGTCAAATATTTAGAGCGAGAAATGGCAAAACTGTACGGGAAAAAAATTATCTTCAGCGCGAGATTGTGTATAGGAAATTCTAAAGATATGCTCATTTTAAAATTATTTTGCGATATTGCTGTTGAATTGAATTTTATGTCTTAAGTGCGAAGAACATGATATTTAACAAATAAAGGTAACACACAAAAGGTTACAAAATTCCCCTTTGGGCGTAATGTAAAATCTGAAAACTTTCAGATTTTTTTTAACTTTTTTATTTGTCGTATTATTAATTGCATTTTGTCAGTCAAAGAAGGAACCACAATAAAGAATTTTTTCATGAACCTGATAAATGAGTGAAACTTCGAACAAAGACTAGTTAAAAAATCCTTCAATTATTAATGACAAAAAAACGTATTTGCTTTTTGTCAGTTATAAATTGATCCAAAGAGAGTATGTCAAAATCACGCATCTTGAAATAATAAAAAGACCTTTTCATATTTTTTTTACTTTAATGATTAGAATCTAGTTAATTCTAAATTTTTGCCTAAAGATAAAAGTGGATGTTTGAGAGGGAAAAAAAGAAGTAAAGTAAGTTCATCTTGTTTCTCTAATTTATTTAGAGTGATGAAAACAAATCCCCCTTATCCAATAACGATACCTTATACCACGAAACAACGAATAAATTTGAACTTCAGTTTTTACGGATATGCACATTATCTTTAAAATCCTAAGTAGCCATTCGCAAGATTTTAAAGACTAAATTTTTGTGAATGATTAAATTACTGTCATTTTATTAAAAAAAATATCACTTTATGTGCAATAGATCATCGGCAGAAGGTAGTAATCAAATAAGATTTTAACAACCTGAAATATGAAGATGCATTTACTCTGCTGGATGATATCTTCATTTCCTGTTTCAAACTTCCGAAACATTTCTTCATTACGATACGTGATACGCTTAGAGAACGTCTGTAGCCAAATTCGAAACATAGCAATGATATTTGTATTGTAAAAAATGTAAGCTATTTATATTTTCTGTGAAATTTATTTTTAAACCGAAGGGGTAATTTGTCCAGAAGGACTATTAATTTCGTTTTGGCATTTTGCGTTGATTCACTAAAAGCATTGTTTCACTTTTCAAATTGCTGCCTCAAATATTATCTCCCTGTATTATATTTAAAGAAATTAAATAATGTAGAATTTGCATAAATGTATGTATGTTTCTCGCATTGTGATTAAACAACGGTACCTATAGCCATCAAATTTTGAATATTGAACACTTCCCGCAGAATATGGGCATCTGGAACCCAATTTGAAATTTGGAACTTGCTTTATCTTCGATTTCATATTTTGTAAAATTTTGACGAATTTTTGATTAACAAGCTCAGGGATTTCAAAGTGAGCAATGGCAACGTTGTGCAGAAAAACATTTTTATCTCCAGTGGGTCAGACTGTGTATCGGAAATTCTAAAGATATGCTCGTTTTAAAATTATTTTACGATATTGCTCTTGGACTGAATTTTATGGTTTAAGTGCGAAGAACGTAATATTTAATAAATAAAGGTAACATATAAAATGTTAAAAAAACGCACCTTTGGAACTAATTTAAAATCTGAAACCTTTCGGATTTTAATTTTATTGTATTTATTAGCCCAACAGGGAAATGGAATTTTATGTCCAATTGCTATAAATAAATTGGTTCAGTTTTTATTCGAGTGTGTTGCTATTCGGCAAAATGTAAGACACTTAAATTTCAAACTAAATCCTTCTGTTGTGGATTAAAAACTAGCGTATACGAAAAAAATGGATGCAATTGTTAAGAATATTCGTTTCTTACCTTTGAGTCGAATTCAGTTAAATAACAAAAATGCATTTAATTCATGATCTTTATTCAATATTTTCATAGAATTAATGCTATATCTTTTTTACTATTTATTTCCTATCATTATATATTTTCACTATTTTTTTTTTGTAAAACTTTAAGGAATTTTCGAGTGATAAACTCAACTATTTCAAAGCGCACAGTGGCATCACTGTATGGAATAAACATTTTTATCGCTAGCGCGCGAGTCTGTCTATCTACAATTCTCTTTTTAAATATATTTTGTGATTTTGCTGTTGAACTGAGTTTTGTGTGGTATAATTGCGAAGAACGCTATATTTAATTAATGATGTGAACATACAAAACGGTAATAATAAAAATACAAAAAAAAAATCTGAAAGCTTTCAGATTTTACGTTGCCCAAAGCGGCGTTTTTTAACGTTTTCTGTGTTAACTTTATTTACTAAATATCATGTTCTTCGCACTTAAACCATAAAATTTAATTCAACATCAATATGGCAAAGTTATTTTATAATGAGCATAACTTTAGAATTTCCGATACATACTCTCGCGAGCTAAGAATGTTCTTTTCCCGTACCGTGTTGCCATTGTTCGCTGTAAAATCGTTGAGTTTCTTGATCAAAAATTCATTAAAGTGTTACAAAATGTGAAATCTGTAATAAAATAAATTCCAAATTCGGATTTCCAGATGCCCATATTCAGAGGAGAATTATGTTACTCAAAATTTGATGGCTTTAGGTACGTTATTTTATCACTATGCGAGAAACAGACATACATTTACGCAGATTCTTCATTATTTAATTTCTTTAAATATAACAGAGGGCGATAATATTTGGTGGCAATAGTTTGAAAAAGTGATACGGACATTTACAATGAATCGACGCAAAATAACAAAACGAAATTAATAGCAGTTTTGAACTAATGCTCCTTTGGGCTCAACCGTTCGTAAGAACCCTTACTAAGAAAAATTAATATCGATATAATGAACTGATAAAAAGGCTGAAATAAATAGGAAAATGTATTCTAACACACCTTTTCATGATTTTGCTGTTGAATTGTTTATGGTGTAAGGGCGAAGAAAATGATGCTTAATATTAAAGCTAAAACGACAATCAAAAATAGATTAGCAAAAATGAGTGCAACAGCAGATTGGTAGACGGCGAGTTCAGCGAGAGCGTAAAAGACAATAAAAATTGCTTTGGGTCAAAGTTAAAATCTAAAACCTTTCATATTTCTTATATTCTTTCTTTTTTTATTTATTTTAATGTAAGAGGTCTCCGTTTCTCATAAAATGTTTTTCTAATGAATAATTTTTCATTAGTTCATAATACTAGAACGTCCTAGACTAGTTTTGTCCTAGAAGAATTGATTAATCTACAATGAAATGTAAATTGATTTTAAAACATGACATTGAGATATCGTACAAACAATATTGTAAATCTATTAAGGAAATGTATTTCAGTTTTAAGTAAAATTCGCATTATTGTGGGATTTTTAGTCCAAAGGGATTTAGTCCCGAAGGACTATTACTTTCGTTTTGCGATTTTGCGTCGATTCACTCTGAATGCCGGTTTCACTTTTCAAATTGTTGCCACTAAATGTTATCGCTCTGCATTAAATTTTAAAAAAGAAAAATCTGCATAAATGTATGCATGTTTCTCGCATTGTGATAAAACCTAGAGCCATCGAATTTTGAATGACGTAATCCTACTGCGAATATGGGTATCTGGAAGCCCTAATATTGAATTTGAAATTTGCTTTATTATCGATTTTATGTTTTGTAACATTTCAACGAATTTCTGATTAACAAACTAAATGATTTCAAAGCGAGCAATGGCAACACTGTACGGAAAAAAAAACATTTTTATCTCCAGCGCACGAGACTTACGGAAATTCTAAAGATATGTTCATTTTAAAATGATTTTGCGATATTGATTTTGAACTAAATTTTATGGTTTGAGTACGTAGTACATGATATTTAATAAAAAAAGGTAGCACACGAAACGTTAAAAAAACGCGCCTTTGGACGTAATTTAAAATCTGAAATCTTTCAGATTTTTTTTAATTTAATTTTTTCATTTATTTTGAAAGATTATAAAGCTATTTTAATCTAGGAGTACAAAGCTTTTGTTATTTAATTTTAGTCTTTACAGTAAACAAACCGAAATAATTTATGAAAAAAACATGGGAACGACAAAAATCTACTAAAATTTTTCGAACTCCTAAGACACCTTCATAAATTATTTTTATTTTTTTATCTTCGTTTCCATTTAAAACTAAAATTGAAAATTAAAACATTCTAAGCAAACTAAAATTAAAAAGTGAACTATTTTATTTTAAATAGAATACTTGTAACATATAATAAAGAAAAGGTCGATGTGTCTTTGATGCAGATTCATTATTTTTAGAAATAAATAAATAATTAAAAATAAAAAGACAAGAAAATCCGAAAGGGTTCAGATTTTAAAGGTCGCCCCAAAGGATTTTTTATGTTCTTGGTGAGTTCTCAATCTACCAGTCTGTTGTTACCTTCACACATGCTAACTCATTTCCTGTTGTCATTTTAGCTTAAATAATTAAGCCCCATTTTCTTCGCACTTGCCCTGTATACAACTCAACAGGAAAATTATAAAAATTTTAAAAGCATGATTTGCTTAGAATTCCTGTTACAGTGTTAAGTGTTAGCACACAATTTTTTTTTACTTTTTTCAGTTTTTTCTTGGTATATCATTCTATGTCCAAAGCTTTTTTGTCTTTTTATTTAAACATTTTGTGTGTTAGATTTATTTATTAAATACCATGCGCTTCGCACTAATGCCACATAAACTTCGATTCAACAACAAAATCATAAAAGTGTTGAAAACAGCACATCTTTAGAATTTCTGATAGACAATTTCGCGGGCTGGAGATAAAATTTTATTATTCTGTACGGTGTTGCCAGTGCCTCGCTTTGAAATCGTTGAGATTTTTAATCAAAAATTCGTATAAGTTTTACAAAATATTAAACTGGTAATAAAAAATACGAACCTCAAAAGACAGGCTACAAGGTACCCACGTTCGGATGGAGGATTACGTTATTCAAAATTTGATGTCTCTAGGTACAGTGGTTTTTTCACATTGCGAGACACATGCATACATTCATACAGATTCTTCATTATTTGATTTCTTTAAATGTAATACAGGTCTAGTATATTTGGTGGCAAAAATCTAAGTAAAATAAATAAAGAAATAATGTATAAGTTATGAAATGATTCAAAATGTTTACGCCGAGAAAGGCGTAATTTTTAAATTTGTCGCATCTATTTCCCATAAAATAAATTAGTATTTACGCAGAGAAATGAATTTTGTAAATATCAACGAATTTAAGCTTTTAAACATTAGTATTTATTTCACTGCTGAAACCACATCTGCCGAAATATGTTTTATTCATAATTAATAATTTTATTACTCATTATTGGTACTGATGTTTTGTTAACAAGATCATGTTAAATTTCTATTATTATTAATATGTTATGTAACACAACTTGTCCACAACTGTTCTCATCCTTCCTTTATTTTCGAACTATTGGCCGGTGGCATATACTTTCCAATTGTGAAGCAAATATTTATAATTTTCCATTTTTAAATTTAAAACAAATTACTTTTGTGAAGATTACGAAATTTGACCTTTTATACGTTCACCGATACCTTTACTCCTACAAAAGAAATTTTATTTCGCATCCACATTTCAGACAAATTTAAACTCTGCATTGTCATGTACGGTAAGAGATTCATATGCACTTCTTCAATGATAAGTTCATACTTCGACCCAAGTATATTAATTCTTCTGTGTGAATTTACACTGAACTTAACTAAAATAAATACATTTCTCTGGCTCTATGTAAAACAGTCAGGCTTTGATTACATTATCTCAGTCTTCCAGTAAAGTAAAACCAATTTGGAAGAAGATTTAAAACAAACCTTTTTATTAGAATTCCAGCTTAACAATTTGCAGAGCTCTTTTAAGGTTTATTGCCATTTGCGGGATTAGCACAACACAAAGGTTAAAGTTGATATTTAAGTAACTAAATTATAAGTATGTATAAATTCACAAGAGAATGTCCTCTTATATGTTTGGCTCGAGCTTTCGACTCGTGCTCGCAATACGGCAAGCAAAGGCTTAAGCCGATTGATGTACATTTAAAAGCTGGACGAAAATAGTATTGATACGGCCAGCAGTCGCTGCTTCAAGCTTTCTGCTTAATCCAAGAACTCTGTTCTTATTAATTAATTTGCATAGTGTTAGGAGCTAATGAAAGAGAAGTGATAGGAAATTTCAAATCTCAAGATAAGTGGTTAATAATAAGTGGTCATAAATAAACAATACCTTAAGCATTCAGCAATCAGCAAAACTTTAATGTTGAGGATAAACGAGGTTTCAAAGTGTCTAGAATTTAATTTACGGCTTTTAGAAGAGTATCTATATACACAGTCCAGTCACATTAATGTGACCATCTGTCAAAAGCCAGAATAACCACCTTTCGCAGAGCGGACTGCTGCGAGACGTGCAGGAAGAGAGTCACATAGGTCCCTGAAGGTGTTCTCTGTGATGTTGAGCCATGCCGACTCTAATGCCGTGGCCAGCTGCGCTAGATTACGCGGTTGAGGATCCATGGCGCGAACAACTCGATCGAGATGGTCCCACAGATGCTCGATTGGGTTTAAGTCAGGTGAGTTTGCTGGCCAGGGGAGGACGGTAAACTCATCCTGGTGCTCTTTGAACCACGCACGTACACTGGCAGCTGTATGGCACCTCGCATTGTCCTGCTGGAAGATGCCATCATCCTGAGGAAAAACAATGCGCATGTAGGGGTGAACATGGTCCGCAAGGACAGATGCGTACTTGTATTGATCCATTGTGCCTTCCACAATGATCAGTGAACCTAGAGAATGCCAGGAAAACATTCCCCAGACCATAATGCTCCCGCCTCCAGCTTGGACCGTTCCGGCAATGGTTGCAGGGTGGTTCCTTTCAGAGGTTTCACGCCTTATACGCCAACGTCCATCTGTCCGATGGAGCATAAAACGCGATTCATCCGAAAACGCAACCTGTCGCCACTCAGTGGACGTCCAGCTGCTGTACTGGCGTGCAAATTCTAGCCTTCGCCGTCGATGAACAGCAGTCAGCATAGGTGCACGAACCAGGCGTCTGCTTCGGAGGCCCAGACGCAGCAATGTTCGCTGAATAGTACTTTGGGAGACACTTTTGGTAGCCCCTTGGTTCATTTTGGTGGTCAGTTGCTCAACGGTAGCCCGTCTATCTGCCCGAACGCATCTCCGCAACCGTCGTTCGCCTCTGTCATCTATGGCCCGTGGTGCACCACATTTGCCACGTCGCTGATTTTGGACAGTCCCATTTTGCCATGCACGGTACACTTTTACCACGGCGGCACGCGAACAGTTCACAAACTCAGCCGTTTCGGAAATGCTTCCACCCTTGGCCCGAAAGCCAATGATCATGCCCTTTTGGAAGTCGGATAAATCGCTTCGTTTCTGCATTACGCCAACGATTGAAATGTTTTCCGAAGCCCTCACACTCCCTTTATATACGCTCAACTGCACTGTGCTGCTACCTGCCTTCTGTGATTGGTTATTTAACTCTGACATGGAAAGTACGTGGTGGTCACATTAATGTAACTGGACTGTGTAATTTTTCAGATACTTTCCGAGATTAATCGTCTTTTCATCATATTTATGAAAAGGAAATTGATCTATGCATGTTTATTTCATGTATGTTGAAAATTTATATTTCTTTAAATTATAAAGTAGCATCACTAACTAAAGAAATTCGTTCATAATAATGATAAGATACTCAATGATAAATAAACATGCCAGAAAAAAATCTTTCTAAATCTCTTCAATACGAATCTTTTAAAAATGCCTCTTTTACAATCAAACTAAAGAATTTTTTATCTTCTTTTGAGGAAAAAAACGAAACACTTCACGTTATGAGGCAGAATCCTTCAATTTGGGATATTTTAATAATTATGTATGCTTAGCTGTTGCAAAATAATCCGTATTGAAATATAATGCAAGTATAAAAATTTATGAAAACTTACGCAGACTTTGAATAAGCTAGCAAACCTATTTTGCAGTGAAAGTGCTATATTCGTTATTTCCCCAGGAGGAATGACATTATTGAAAATCTGAATTAATATATTTCAAAGGAATATTAATTAAGAAAATACTTTCTAAAGTTTCTTTTTTTCCACTTATTTTCTTTCCATTAATATATCTTTTTTTCATAACAGAAGGAATGTAAGTAA
>KK114745.1:83475-103165 GCA_000611955.2 Stegodyphus mimosarum
AGAGTTTTTCTATGATGACTTGTGTGAATGTTTTTAACACCAGTACTCCTGCTTGGTCTTAGGGGTTGTTCGGGTTAGTATACACAACGCAATGAATTTTGGTTTTTGATATTATTGTAGGCCAATTATCGTAACAGTTAGTATTTAACATTTGGTACCACAACATTTGGTGACGTGAAAATTGTCACAGAACAGTGCTGAAGTGTCTTTTCTAAAAAGCCTGTCTGGATGGCATGATCATCGTCGGGAAAACATTTGAAGAACATTTAGAAAATATTAGGAATGTGCTTCAGAAAATCAAGAAAGCCTCTCTAAAGGTAACCAAATGTAAATTGTTTAGATCTGACGTGAGTTACCTTCGGCAGAGATGACATACCTTCGATATGTCATCTCTACCGAAGATGTATGTACAGATCCAGAAATAGCGTTGGCAGTTAAAATTGGAGAGGCCCCGAAAATGCCCATCAGCTGAGAAGTTTCCTGGGACTTTGTAATTCTTATACGAGATTTGTGATGGACCTTTCCTCAATCGCAAGAACTCTTCACAAACTGAAAGAGATCGGAAATATTCTTTTGCACAAAAGAATGTGAGGATGCATTTTAAAAACTGAAGAATGCTCTAAAATCTGCGACAATCATTACGTATCCTCAGCTCGACAAACCTTTTATTCTTCACACGGAAGCGGGCAATGAAAGTATAGGTGCTGTTTGTCCAAAGATATAAATGGTCAAGAATATGTCGTAGCAACTGGAGCAAGTGTCTATTTAAACAGGAGAATTACTCTGTTACCAAAAGAGAGTTGTTCGCCATGGTTAAAGCCGTACAACATTTTCACCATTATCTCTATGGCAGAAACTTCCTGCTCCGCACAGATCATGCACCATTAACCTGGCTTTAAATCTTCAAGCATTCCTAAGGTCAAGGAGCCAAATGGATACATAGTCTCCATGAATATGTCATCATTATCCTTCATCGGAAAGGACTGTCACGCGGAAACTCCAACTCGCTGTCTAAAAGTCGCGAAACAGAATGCTACTGATCTTGCTCCAGGATTGAAGCGAAATATGAGTTGATTAATCCAGTCATACGTCAGTTTACAATTTCAGCATCGCCTGACCCAGATCCATGTTGTGACAAAGTCAAGAACGACCGGTTGAAAGGTGACAGCGTTAAACCCGTAGTTGACTTAATGGAGTCTTCAAATAGAAAACCTACCTGCCAGGACACACTCTATCTATAACTCTGACACTCGCTCCATATTTAAAACGGTGACCTGTTATGGAAGTTCGAATCGGATGACGGAAAGGCGTGCGATTGCAACTGATACTCCCAAGGTTCTGAATCCCAGATATCCTTAAAGAATTACACAGCAGTCTAAAAGATGATACTTCGGAATAACAAAATTTTTGCATTTTGACAGTGCTTGTACTGGAGTAATGCAAGGGCTGACTTGCAAAAGTGTTGCCAATCATGACATGCTTTTACCTGTCGAAAAGGGCGGAAGAAAGGCAGTCGAGAGAAGCTACAACATTACAATGTAAAAGCTCTTTTTGAACGCATCGTCTTTGACATCATGGGACCTCTGCTACGAACCGTTGTTGGCAGAAATGCATTCTTGTTATCATTAATTACGTTACAGTGTGGCCTAAAGCGTATCATATCCCTGATAAAGGAGTTGTCACATTAGCAGAGTTAATGTAGAGCATTTGATTTCAGGTTTAGAGTGCCTTTTCAGTAATTCTAATCAAGGGAGGAATTTTATCTCGGCTGTATTTAAAGAACTTTGTAAATTACTCGGCATAAACGAAATCCAAACGACATCTTTACATCCACAGTCAGACGGCATGATAAAGAGGTTGAAATGAGCCATCCCTAATAAACTCTCGCTGATGGTTTCCAAAAATTAACAGGACTGAATTCAGAAGTTAGCTCTTTTCTTATTGGCCTATCACAGTGCTGTACACGAGACTATCGGTTACTGTCCATCCCAGAGGCTCTTTGATCGTAACCTTCGTCTGCCTTGTAATCTTTCGTTTGGTCGCCCTATGGATGCGCCTTTCATCGTCTGAGAAAAGCATTCAGGATCGCCAGATGTGGTTTAAAATGATGCACATTTCTGAACGAGAGCAAGCCAACTTGGCGATGGAGAAGACCCGGTACGATACAAAAGCCACAGGACAATGGTTTAATGTAACTGGCAAGTCATTGTTAAGGAGTCGGTTTCGACGGAAAGGACTTTCTTCTAAAGTACAGTCACTCTGGAATGGTCCTTATACAGCCCTACGCAGACTAAACAACAGCGTAATTCGGATACTTAAGTCATCAAATTCTAAATCCTTCATTACGACAGGCTAGCCCTTCACTGTTACCATAATATGCAGTCTCCATCGTGCATCTAATATAGATAGCATACTAAGACCATGTGCATATAAATTTATAAATTCATGAATTTAGTTATTGATTTAATAATTTATTACCTGCGCTTTATTCATTGAAATTATTATCTTATTAAAGCGTTCAGTACTCAGTTACTGACTGACCTTTGTTTTAAGTATGGCTTGCAAAGTTTATCCTAATTTTATAACAGTTATTTTAAGTTTATGAGCTTTCCCTATCCCTTCTAGCTTCAGCTTTAATTTCATACCAGAATGTATATTTAGAAAACGCCCTTAATGCAAATGAGTAAGAGTAGTATTTAAGTCGATGCTTCACTGACTTCGTTAGAAAGCCAAAGTTTCTGACTAGCGCGCGTTTGCCTTTGGGCTACGTGTCTCTCTAAGCTACGCTCGGCCATGATTTAGGCCCTTGATAACTTCGACTACTTAACTGAGATTTAGGAGCCAACTACTTAGAATTCTGATAGCTTCGGCTATATCTTTTAGTTAAGCATTAGTTGAGTTTTAATTCTTATTAATTTGAATTCAAGCCCAAGTGGAGGCTTTGTTGTATGTGTCGAGATAGGAGCAGACTGTGTTGATCCTTATTGTGAGAAATAAAGGGCAATTAACCCTTCTTGAGTCTTACGTCTCTATTCACACACTCAAGCTATTATTCGCTTATCGGTGTACAAGGCTCCTCACATTGATCTGTGAAATAAAAAGATGGAAGCTCACAGGCTTGCTGTAAACTGGTTATACTGCCCGAGACGAGCAATGCTTGGAAAGGGAAGGGCAACTTTACGAATTTTGTATACATGTAAATAACTTTACTAAAAATATATGAAAAATTTAATATCTGTTTTAAAATGTAGCATATCTTGTATAATATAGCATAGCTTCACTTACTTAACAACATTTAGTAGAGAAATCACAAAAATGCGGTCGCCCTCAAAAATCATGCACCTGAAGTGCTGATCTTCGAAATTTAACCTTCATTAGTATTACATTTCATAAATAGCCAGCCATATAAAAACAGTAGTGTTCGCTGATGATGCTGCATCTATAAAATGGGAAAACTGGAGAAAATATGATGAAAAATTTAAACGGAAGGCTTGAGATCCTTCATAAACTATGGCAACAAAAACTGCATACTAAGATGGAAAAAAATATCAACGGAGTATTTCTATGCAGTTTTCTGCAATAAACCAAGACAGTGAATATCGAAATCCCTAAAATATATAATAAATGGTGAAATACTTAAAATTGTGAAGCACGTTAAATTCCTAGCAATTATCATAGACCATAATATGATTTAGCCTCTGCATCTACAATATACACAAGAGAAAACAACAACAAAGCCAAAACAAACCTAAAGAAAGTGCAAGGTTTCATTTGGGGAAGAATCCTCACATACAAAAAGCAATATTTAAATCCATGACTGAAAGGATTGCAATTTACGCAAGTGCAGTTTGGGCAAGTCCACTCAGTTAAGAAGACTGAAAGAGCTGCAGACTATCTAACAGCCATTCCTGTTGAAAATATCCAGATGTTAGTGAACAACATCAATATGCAGGTCTGTATGCCCTCACAGGATTTCCACCATTATTCCTTATAGTAGAAAAGAAAGCAACCATGAACAGAGTCGTAAAACGTAGGAAATATTCCATAATTGAAAACACCCAGTTTAGCGCCTTAGAGATTGAAGAACCAAAACATCCACATGAAACCCACACATCCAAAGAACCAAACATCCACCTAATATTTTAGCCATATGAAAATACCGAAGAAACATTCTCATCATAAATTTTCACAGAAGGTTCCAAATACGAAGGAGGAGTCGGGTGGACAGTTGTTATTTATGAAAGCAGCAAAATTCTGCAATTCAGAAACATCGTCTAAAAAATGAAATTATAGTCTTTCAAGCAGAAATACTAGCCATTAAAAAGCTACTTAATATTCCACTAACAGCAATTTGTCAGCTGTAAAATTTCGAACAGATTATTTATCGAACATTCACACAATAACAAATAAAACACATAGATCTCCAATAATAAAAGATTTCATCGACACCTCTATAGAACACGCTAATATTGAAATAATAATTGAAATGCCTTAAAGCGCATGCCGACACGCTTGGAAATGAAGAAGCAGATAAATGCGCAAACGAAGCATCTGGTAATACAGATCAATAACAACTGATATTCTTTATCCTAAATCTCAGATTAAAACATCTCTGAGGGAAATTATGCTAAAACAATGGGACAACTGTTGGGAAATTGTCCAGAAGTGTAGAAGAGCCTACAGATTCAATCGGAATATCAAGAGGGATGAAGAAACACCAATCCATATATGAATTGGCACATTACATTACACGGCCCCTTCCCCATATACTTCTATGGAAGGAACATTTTTCTCTCAGGATATATTGAAAGAGGAAGCAATGAGGAACATTATTTATTCAATTACCCCATAACAAAAACTTAACATTTACGAAAAGCAGCAAAAAATCTGCATAGCTTCTTGCGCCATGCTATGAAGAATAAACAACTGAATTAGAGGATGCAAATAGTAACAGGAAGTCTAGCAACAAAAGGCGAAAACATATGTGCACTCAGATAATATTAGCATCCCCAACCGTGTAACAGCAACTTACAAACATAAAGGAATATTTGTAAATAGCTGTATAATTACCGTATGTAATTTATATGGCAGTAAACTTTCAATTAAGAACCATTATGAAATGCTTAACAACGTAGTAAATACCATAATTACAATTATTGAAACGATAGTTAATTACACTGTAAACTGTATATGACAAATGTAATAAACTACGATGTGAGCCAAAAAACTAATGTATTTATCCAAATTTAGTATTTCACTAGAGCAACACAAGTAAAAGGAAGCGAATTCATGTACTGCTGCCGGTGGCAAGCCTTATGGTGCACGGTGAGCTGAATATAATGTGTAGAGAAACAGTCAGACCTTTGAATCTCTTTGGAGCGCTTGTTGTTGCTTATGCTCACTTGTCTGATGCAGTCAGCTCAAGCCCACGAAATTCCTCTTGGCAAGCAGCGCAAATTTAAGCCTGTCGTTCGCAACAGCCTTGAGCACCTAAGAGGTGACAGTGCGATTTGGCTCAGTTCCGCCCCCAATTTTGAAGGAGAGCACCCCGCAGGACGGGTCCGAAGGTCTCCCACCCCTCTCCCCTTCCACTAAACCACACGAGAGGACTTTCGACTCGCCACATATTTAGAACCGCACCGTGTCGCACCGACTATAAGGGCGTTTGTGTACCTGATTGTTGGTTGGAGGGGTCAACACCTGAATCATCTGTTAGTATAGACTTGGTTTTTCCTCTACTTATATCTGTACCTATATTACATAAAGGTATCAGAATGCTAAGCATCTCCAGAAAAAGAAGGTTACAAACATAAGTCCATCTAACATTGTGGTAAATGGTTATCTCGCCAAACTGGCCAGAATTACCATTTGGCGACACTTTATTCGATCCCTGTGTAACTGTAACTGGTCCGTTTTCTATGTAACTTTCTTTGTATAACTGCGTGTGCTTTCTAGCAATTTCGCGAAACTGAAATTACTAGAAATTTCTCGGCGGACGTGGGAAAACTACATATGACCTGAGAGAGCGTCAGTTTTCCTTTCAATTCAAAGCATTGAGAAATCACCGTGCGAGCTTCGCTTTGAGATCCGTTTTGTGTTGCCTTGCGTTCAATATTCTTAGTAGTTTGAAGCGTTAACTACCGATTCTGCTCTCTCATACTGCGAAAAGACATGCGAGTACTTTTGTGTGAGAAGTTGCAAAACTCTAAATTGTCTATAGAAAAAAATTTCAACAAACGTTCATCTCTTCTATATGCATTCAATCCATTAGGAACCCGTACGAGCTTAACAGTAAGTTAATCTGATCGCCAAATTAGTACTTTCTAACTGAACATTTATAGCCATAAGACTATCTTTAATCAAAATAGTGTAGAAACCCATGTAAGATCTGAAATATGTGTCCTCTTGTTGTGGATGTCCCGTAATATGATGATTAAGAAAGCACTGAAGCTATTTTTACATTTCAGGTTCACTTTCGTAACATGTGGTGCGTAAGAAGTTGTATAAAATCAAGATGCTTAACTTTTATTATTCTGTACCCTACGAAAGTTACATAATAAATGATGGTAAGCTAAAGCTTGAAGTACAGAAAGCTAGTGGAAACATTTAAAATCAGCTTGGATATGAACGAAATTGAAAACATTAAGAAAATCTTATTACAATCTAAAAATTAAAATCCCTCATGTGCACAAACTTACCCTTTTTCAAAATTTTTTACAACGATTTAGCTAGTAAGTCATCAATGACACGTATTCACTACTCACAAAAAAATACAACTTTCTGATCGTACCATAAACTAAAATAGAGTTTAAACTGTTTTATTAAACTCAAAATTAAGTATTGTATTGCAAATTATAAATGCTGAATGGTATCGAAACGATTCTATCCATTTCATAAAAGACTGTCCTTGCAGTCTTCAAATTTTAAAGTTCGGCATACAAAGTTTTGAATTTTTAAGTGAATTCCTACAAATATTAACGCATTTATGGCATCGCAAATCAATAAGAATCGATTAGTTAAACCAGCATCAATATTATATAAGTTAGTCAGATGAATCAAGTCAGCGAGAAATTCATTTATTCTTCCTGATGTCTGGAGATTGCTCCGTTTGCTCTGAGAAAGGCCATATCTTAGTGAGGAAAAATAATAGCACCAATCATTCACCCAGCAAGCTGCTTATTGATCTACAATTTCTGCACAAGTAAACAAAGAGACAAGCAGCTTCTCTTATTAATAATCAAGTAAGCGAATGACGTAAGAATCTTATCGCTCCAGATTGTGTATTTAAGCTTAATGAAACAATATTTAGTCTCTCTTTGCTAATACACGCGTATGATCTCTGTTATGCTATAAAAGGAAAAGACACTGGGTTGTTATAAAATACAAAAATTCCTTAATGCGATAGAAAACAAATTAGTGGATGTTGTTTCCTATTTAACGATATGATTACCTCACATTTTGGCAATATTCCACAGTTTTTAAGTTCCACAAGAGTATCGCGAAATAGAATCGAAGTGATTAAATGCAAAAGAACTAGCAGTTCAATTATTGGAAACAGAGAGAAGAATTTTGAGAATAAAAATGATATTTATAGAATTCAGTTAAAGGCATACTATAGACTTCAGCAGACTCTCCATTACTTACGCTTTTTCATTAAACAAGTGAATGTTACATATACGGAAATCTCACTCGCCTTTGTTCTGTTTTCAAACAGAATTCCCATTCGAAAGTCATACTTTGAAAGGATTTCCATCTAGAGCGAAGCTGTTTATGACATTTTCTATTTTTAAAGAATTTTATATTAAGCACCAAAACCATGCATGTGCATGAAATGTGATAGGAACAGAAATATTCTAGTAAAAGAAATGGGGGCGAAACTATAAATGCATTTTTCCGGCTTGTTACCGCTCTTTGAAGTTAGCTTGTAAGATATTTTCACGTGCAGATTTTACGGAAGTTTTACGTTCTCCTACAAAACTTTAAATATTTCATTTTCTATGTTTTCTATAAAGCTGTTTTTGAAAACAAATGCGCCTCTACTGTAATTGAAAGAAAAATCATTGAACTCTTAAACAACTTACAAATAGAGGCAAAATGCAGTTTGCCATGAACCATCTTATCATTTACAAGACTGGTGTCATAAAAACTAAAAATTTAATCATATAAATTTAATGCAGAAGTAGTCAAAACATAATATCGCCTATTTATCGATAAGAGAATAATCAGTCAAAAATTAGCTAAAAACACAAATAGCAGAATAATCAGTCAAAAGTTAACTAAAAACACAAATCTCTGAAACGAAATCAAACTTTTCTAAAGACCATACCCAGAATCCTTCATTTTACCTCTTTCACCCGGAAACTTTTAAGACAATGTCATCGCAAAAGCTCAGAAGAGCAAACAAAGATCTTTTACTAACTTTTGAAGCCTTTATCTAAATTCATATTTCAGAAATATTTTTTTAGTCAACGGTATTTATACTAAATCAAAAATGTCTCTAAATAGTTTTAAGACCTATTCATTAATGAAATATGGTGTTAGAAATGTCACCGTAATCAGGATATGGTGTTGTTCTAAATGGATATGGTGTTGTTTTTATACATGTTACATTAACAAGACTATAATTTTGAAAATTGAGCTGTAAGGTTTATCCTAAGTTTATTAACAGTTATTTTTTGTATCTTTCCTATCTTGTTTTAATTTCGGCTTACAATTTCCAGCCAGAATGTAAATTGAGAAACGCAGTAAATTCAAATGAGAAAGAGTACTATTTAAGTCGATACTTACCGACTTCTAGAGACGAATCTGATTCCCTGACTAGCCCGCGTTTGCCTTTGGCTACGTTCTCTCTTAGTTACTACGCTCGGCCATACCTTAGGCCCTTGCTTGGCTTCGCCGATTTAATTAATACTTAGAGGCCAACTAATTAGATTTCTGATAGCTTCGGCTATACCTTTCAGATAGCTTAGTTAAGCTAGTTTAGTTTAAATTCATTATTATTTAAGTTCAAGCCCGATTGGAGGCTTTGTGTAAAGTTCCAAGTAGGAACTGATTGTAAATATTCTGAAAAATAAAGGGTTGTGAACCCTTCTTAAGTCTTACGTGTTTTGTTCACACACTTAAATGATTATTCGCTTGTTAGTGTTCGTGGGGTTTTAAGTTAGAACTTTAGAATTAAACAAGTAAAACGCCACAGAGCAATTTTTTTTCTTCCGTAAGAAGTACTGTACCTTCTAATCATTCTACATATTTATAGTATTTTATTATTGGTCGTTTACCCTTGTAAGGTTTTAGTTAAACTAACCAAGTTTTATTTCAATTTAAATCTGTCTATCTCCTCTCTGCTTCAACTTCCCGTCAGAAGAAGCGCGCGTTTTCAGCTTATGCTAATTTTGAAGTACAGCGAAGTACTATTAAGCCAGATGTAGAAACCTCTTATTGTGAGAGAGCTTAGCCTCAGATCACGGTCACGCCGCTCAACGTTCGCCTGATCAGCTAGCAGTTTAAATTTATAAGCCATAGTGCTTGCTACGTAATTGCATATTAAAGCAATTTGAAGTGCGCTAGTATTAGTATATCTTGCTACGCACCCTTTCGGGTAGAGGCCAATCTCCGCGAATTGCTCTGTGAGCAAAGTTTAATTAGATTTCTATGTTTAGTTTTAAAATTATTTGATTGTTAAGTTCGACCCAAGTGCGGTCTTTTACTTCTGTATTCCTCCCGAGTTGGGAAGTTTGTTACTAATAGTGATTTAATAAAAGAGGATTTTAAATCCCTTCACGTGCAGTTATTATCCAGCCCAGCAGTTACATCAGAACAAAGCTTACAATACATCAGCTCACTGTTCCAGTTCAGGACTGAATACTTGAGGTTAAGAACCCTTTACAGAATTTACCATGGTCTCCAAAAACACTCACAGAATGCTCAGTCCTCATACCCAAAAGGGTATTCCCCACACGTTCTTCAACCTGTATTTGTTAATTTAAATGAATGTTTCCCACCTGAATTTCATTAAACCTTTAATTACAAATTGTTATGCAAGATATTTAAAAATATCTCATAACTAAGAATTTTTGAGTTGTTATTCATTGATTCATTGTTCCTTATTAAAGAAGGATTCAAAAAAGATAAGCTATCATATTGTGACAATTTTAACCCGTAACACGTTTTAATGTAGCACCAAAATTGCCATTTTGGGAAATATTTTTAGACTACACAAAGAAAATCCAAATGCTCCAATTTGTAAACAATTCTACTAAAATCTATAAACTTATTCTACTAAAGAACATTTATAAAACCCGTTTTGGGGCAAGCAAAATAATGTTTGCAAAATTGTTTAAAAATTATAATACTTAAGGCGCTTGCATCGAAAATTGTCGATTATAATTCTCATGTAGAACTGAATTTTAAATGTTAACATTTTCACAATTCATAATTTGAAAGCAATGTTTCTGTCTTAATGGTTTTCTGAATAAATATTACATTTAAAAACTTTGCAGTTGAAAATGTACCAAGTGCTCTTAGCAACATTTGTTTGCAGTCTCAAACATTTTTAATAAAGTGACTTTTGATTTTAATGTAACTTTGATTTTATGGAAAGTATTTTTACTTCTATGCTAGTTTGTTTCTTTGACTAATTCAAGCATGAAGCATATTAGCAAAACAAACTTTTTTATGTATGAGGCCCATTAATTTCACATTGTTTTATTTGGATAATTAGATAAATAATTTAGCTTCGTATATTTCCACTAAAAATTATACATCGATTAGAATTGTCACAGGCTGGAAGCCTATTTGTTGCTTTATTATTTGAACTAGATTAACGAATCTTCGGCCATCTATTGAAAATACATTTAAACTGCAATTTTTTAAACATTCGGTACGTAAGAGGTTTATTGCATTTTTTTATTTAATAATTTTTTCTTTTAGTTTAAAGCCTTTAAGACAGAGAATTCTTTAAGACAGAAAACCTACATTCTTTATCCCATTATGCCCTAATACTGTGTAGGTTTATTATTATTTTAATTAAATAGTTATTCATAATTTCAGCCCTTACTGTCAGTTTCCTCATGAAAATGCAAATTATTTAGAGCATATTTAAGCCTGGCGTTTGGATTGTGAAACAGAATGTGTTACTGCCTCACGAGACCACGTTACTAAGTTTCTCCAGATCTTATAAGATGGTATTCCTTCACCTTTGTGTTATTGCTGCTGACATTTGAATTTTTAACCCGGTTAGAAATTTTGAGCAGACTTCTCTTTAAATAAATTCTGTAATCCCCGACTACTAGGCTTAGATTAAATTCTGAAATTTACTGTTGTTCTAAATTATATCGTCATAAGCAATGGTGAAGGTTGCCAAGCATGAGAAGTGCATTTTATGTTCAAGTTCTGATTTAATAAGAAGGTTTGTTTTAAACGTTTTAAAGGCTGCATAATTATTTTCAGATGAAGCGATAATTCGCTCCAAGTCTGATAGGATCTGATATTAGTTTATGTTGCCAAAAAAATCAAACTCTTGAGCCTAACAGCGGCCAAGCAGTAAAAGCCGCTAAACCCTGGTAGTTCACTCCGACGTTCGAGTCCCCATGAACGGGCTGGCTGCATGGGCGTTTCCGTGGTTTTCCCAAGTGTAAGTTGGATACGAGTCAGTTACCCTTAAAACGTGCTCCACGGTGTATCCCTCCTTTCCATGTAGTGAACAATAGCGTAGCATGTAATAAAACTTTTTAAAAAGTCAAACTCTATAATTTAAATCGTTATTTATACTGCGCATCATCTAAAATTATTAAACTCTTTATCAGTGAATTATTATTTTCCTTCACATGAAAATTAATTGTTTACTTATTGCTTCGGATTCAATTATTTTAGCGTAACCTATTATAATTTGTGAAATTACAGATTCATTTATTTTCAGATTTATTTATTTCATCCATAATGAAAGACAGTGAACATGCATTATGGCTCACATGAAATTCCATAGAATCGAGATGAATACTATCCTATATGGCATTGCATACCGGCAACTTATCATATTACATAACAAAGGTGATGCAGTAGAGCTTTAATTTCTAAACGATCGGTAAGCCGAACTCTTTTGATACCTGTTTGAATCTCAGGGACATATGCTTCAGGGAATGAAGCGAGTAACACCTGAAAATAAGGTAGCATTTGAAACTCTTCGAAATCTTTTTTAATTCGCTTGCGGCAGTACATATTTATCTAAGGAGATCAACTCCGTATGTAATTCACCTTATGCAACTATTCTTTGCTTGCCTCTTATTCTAGATTTCCATTTCTTTCAGTAGTTTTTTGGTATTGGGCATAAAAAAAACCTCCGTTAGGAAATTTTATTCATAAAGGCACCTACAGACGAAGGAGCTGTGCTTTCAATTAATGAAAAGTTAAGATTTATAGGTCTTTCAGAAAAGATAAAAGAGCAAATGAGTTTAACTGTGTATTTTATAATGCAGTACAAGCGGCAATTGCGGGTATAACCATTTCCTTTACTTCTCTAAAGGTCAGTGATGAAGTAAAATATATAATACTTAAAAAATTCGTATTTAATTCAAATAAATAATGCAGCATTCGTGAAGGAATGTTATGAAATGATAATTCTTCAAATATGAGAATCAAATATTTCAACAACCGATTATCCGAAGTATTTCAGTCCTACTTAATTCGGATAATCAAGCCTTATTTATACAAAATCTACTTCAGTAATCTTTTGAACGCTGATTAATTTTTTAAATATACCTTTGATTTAGTTAGATGAGATACTTCATTTTCTGGTTAGTTAAAATAATAGATGGGATATTTCGTAATTCTCTGATAATGCATGTTGAAATGTTTTTTTCTGGGGGGGGGGGAATTCGTCGCTAAATTTTTTAACCTTTTTCAAATAAACCTCACAGAGGTTTGTCGCAAATTTCTTTTATACTTAATGTTAATAAGGCATAAAATGTTCTTGATAATTGTTTTCAAATTTTAAATTTTAAAATCACATTTTAACTAAATTCGACAGAAGAAATGTAATTAAGTATAATATTTCTTCTTTGGAAAGTAATTTCTTACTTCTTTTTCACGGCAATTCATATTAATAAATGAATATCGGAAATATTTATTACGGTGCCTAATCTTTAAATTTTCTGCAGGTACAGTAGGCAAAGTTAATTCCTTTCTTAATCCGTTCATCTTTCTGGAACCCTAGCAATCCTTCGTGGAACTCTGAGATTCCATCGAATGTTAGTTGAGAATAGTTGATTATAAAGAAAAGAGATAAATTTCATACAATACATTTTTCTTTAAGTTTAATATTCGTTTTTTATTAAAATCCAGTAACTGAAACAACAAATCTAGTTTTCAATATGACATTTGATGTTTCGTTACGAAACTTGAATAGGTGGCGTCCTCTAAGAATTTTAAGCCTTTGAAGGCCAAAACGCCCGAGACAACCTTTTATTCAAACGACAACATCCATTCGAAACGGCCGAGATTGAGATATTTTTTCTACCCTACCTCTAAGATATGTAGTAGCAGGTTCAGTTTCCCCAAATGCAATGTATGAGTTTATTGCAGACAGCTTGTTCTAAAAAGCAACGGAAGCCTCTTTGTTAGGAAATAGAAAGGATGCCATTTGAAATCTTCACACCTCTTTGTGTGTTAATCAATGGGTAGGGAAGAAACGAAACGGGACGAGTAATGGAAGGTAACGGGCGTTTCAGTATTTTATAGATACATATTAGAGAAAGCTACGGTTTACTAAGGGATGAATTTTATTTTGTGCCTTCGATGATCAAAAGGTTTGCAACCCCTACTCTGCAAGATAAGCTAATGAATTCTGATTGATACGCTTATTCAGCTGCCGATACAAAGTGCATATGGAAACCTAGCTACGAATATTTAGGTGTATCCCAGTGGCTTGAACGTTCATGGCCATAGGCAGCGTACTTAGTGAGTAGTTGCAAGAGCATAGTACAGCCACTCATCCATAGCCAAGGTTAGCATTATTACAGTCTTTCTTAATAACTGAATATCTATGAAGCACGAGTGGTTGCCTTAATTTCAGATATATTACTTAAAGTACAAAACAAAGCTACGGGATATGTTTTCAGAGAATTTCTCCTCAGTTGTGACGGTCTTATATTCTGCAATGAATCAAAGTCCACGTAGGGCACTAGCAAGATGAAAAGGCGGATATGTTGGCAAAAGCAGGAACGACATACACGTTCTCGATTACGAGACATATTCCCAAACCAGAGTCAACACTGAAAATAAAACTCAAAATAAATCGGGACAACAGCTCTCAAAAGGCACGGATAATCATCAAAATTAGAGTACGCTCCTTACAATGAGGTATTTCTGAGTTAATTAGGAGTTATCTGCGTAAATCGTTTGATTGAATCATTCATAAACTAGATTTAGAGAAAGTTAACATTTTCAGTAACATTAACACTAAAATTATTGGATTTTTTTTCCTTTATTATGCCGAGACCATTGCTGATTGTAAGAGTTTATTAGTTTATTATGCTGATTTCTATAGATATATCGCTAAAATTATGCAATGTAAATAAACAAATAGAAAAGTTTTTAATAGTGGCACTTTGATCTACGAAAGGAATTTTGATGTTTTGGGCCTAATTGACATCTGTACCGGAACACTGATTTAAAACGATATATCTTCCTACTTTAAAGGAATTCTTTCATAATTCTGCCCCGAAAACGTACCGTTAACATAAGAACTGAATAACCAAAATTATTGCTAATCTGTACGACTACAGAAAGTGATACTGGAAACTACTGTACTAAAACGATATGCTATAAACTGCCAGCCCCTTCTTTCCATGATAGAAAATTGTATTTGAACAAGGCAAATGATATATGCAGAATTTTAAGTACCTAATTAGTCTTTATAATATTTTTTTTTTCGATAGAAGGATTTACTTTTGACTTTTGAAGAATCAGCTTACTCTATTTTCCGTGGTCAAGTAGAGCATTCCTGTTACTCAAAGATGAAAACAGATAACATACAAAGATAAACAGATAAGATCAAAGATACAAAAGACTCCTCATGCAAACAGCTTGTTCTCCGATAATAGGACCTGGGCCAAATTATCAGTTTTCAGCAGTCTTATCAATTCAGTAGCTCCTTTGCTTCAAGAAACAAAAGCATTTTCCTCGTTTTTGACATAAACTGGGACTTAAATCAGCAAAATAAAAAAGATTAAGATAAAAAGTAAGCGATTTCATCTAGCGAAAAAGTATAAATTTTAATAAGGGTTATACGGAAATGAGACTTGTACGGAATGATAAATCTAAAAGATCATGTTATAAGAGCTCAAGATATATTATTTTAGATCAAGACCAGTGCATAATTAAGAGCAAAGAACATCCACGTCAAATTTTAGGCTTCGAGGTTTATTTAGTTCCATCGCGCATTCAACTGGCGTTGATAGGTCCCTTATAAGTTATATCTAAGTATACGAAAGATCTCACCTTAAATTTAAGAATCATATTATGCTTGAATATTCAAATTAATGATAGTAAAAGGTGTTTTAATAGGTATTTAAAATTTAATGTGTTGGAAGCAGAACTTAATTTCTAAAACTGAAGTGACGAAACCTTATGAAAAGCCAGCAAGAAACTTTAAAAATGGAAATAAAATATTAATTAAAATATAGAATTATATAAAAATTTAAGTTAAATTGATGACAAATTTTAAATGATAAATTAAAATACCAAAGGTTATTATTTATTTGTAGATCCAGCTAGAATTTCACTTTCCCTTAAACCAAAGAGTACCGGAGCTCCGTTCTTGTGGCCTAGGCTGTATAGAAGGTTTATAGCAATTTTAAAACTTTTTGCGTTCGTCTAAATATTGTAAATGCAGAGCCAAACCAAAGCTGCGGTTAGACGTAGAATTTAGTGTACACTTTATGGTATAGATGGCGCCACCACAAGGACTAATTTAAATAGTAAATTACGATTATCTGCTAGTATATCTTAGACTTTTCATGAAATAGGCGAAGGCGAACTTTGGTTTACGATTGATTATTCTTGTTTAACAGTTATTAATGAATAATGCACATAAACCTTACAAAATTATTAAATAAATGCGCTACACCTGTCTTCCAAATTTCTGTATTCCCTTCGGATATTTAGTACTTACAAGGCTATCAGTATTTCTTGTCAACTTGCATGCATTATTTTTATTCTGATGATGTCATGCTTTTAATTTTCTGAAATAGTAATCCATAATATGCAGAACCTTTCAAGTTTTGTTTAGTTGCTTCAAGTGATGTTTCAATTACGCCGTCTTAGACGAATGCTTTGCGGGATCCCGCGCGGGTAGCGCTATCCCGGGAACTTCTGTTGGCGGTTTTCGAACATTTTGATAATATAGAGTAGTGATGGCGAATTGCAGGGTAACCAGTGCAGTGTATTTTATTACTGTTGGATTAGCGAATTTTTCTAACAAAATCTCTTCATTTTTATAAAACGTGAAACGATCTGTAATGGCAACTGAGATGCGAACACGCCGCTTTTTTATTTTTTTATAATTAAACTAATGTTGAATTTCGATAAAGTGTAATTAATTTATCATATTGATAGGCGAACAAATACCTTAAACGATTTTGTCATACGCAATTGTTACATAATTTCGAAAAAGCATGATAACTTTATCTAAAGGATTGTTTGTTATTGAGAACTTCATAAGATCGAAACTGTCTAGCATTTCCGCTAATAGGAGAAAAAACTAGAAATATCTACGCAATCATTCCCATTTAGATGCGGGAGCCAGAGATTTTCAGCAAATTTTTAAATTACTTGAGAAATAACTCTACCAATGGTCATCCATCTTATCCGTTAGAGACTAGATTATTAAACACAGATGGACGGCAGTTAAAAATAATAGAAGAAACTATATTCTTCATTAAGTAAATTATTATTCTTATTCTTCTTCTTATTATTATTATGAAAATCTCTTTGCTTTTCATTGTCGAAAACTGAAGATTTTTTCTGCTACACCAAGGAAAAGCTTATTTAAAAGTGAAGTACCATTTGTCAATTTGTTATCATTTCAATAATCTGAGTATTTTTCTACAGCAACGGTGCGCTTCAGCATCATATTGATCGGAGAACAAATTGATCCGTTGAAAAAAATGATGATATCACACGTCCCAGATGCAAAATTAGAGTAGATGAAATTAAATGCTATATTACTGGCATGTTTCTCCCACTTTTTTAAAACATTGAAAACGGACCGTAAATCTGATAAAATCTGTCTAAGAGCCCGCAATCATATCGCTATTATAGACAACGGTTGATGAAAATTTCTAACAACAGACTGGTTTTGAACCTAAGAGTAACCTATAATCTTTATTTGCCTTGTAAAGCGCATTTCATTTCAATAAATTTCTTGTGGTTTAAAATTATGAAAGACTTTCTTTATCTTATACAAATATCGAGAAATATTTACTAAATTCACTGAAGAAGACTAAATTCATTTAAACAATATTAGAATGATATCTGTAATTAATGAGATTAACATCGGCCTATCATAACGCAGTTTCTGTTTCCTTAAAACCATCTAGTTAGTATAATGTTTCGCAAGTTAGTTTTCAGGCATTAAAATGCTATGCATGAATGCTGACGTGAACACTTTAAAAACATATTTGTTATTAAATCTTACTAAGTGAACATGCAGTTTTAGGTGGACAGAGTCTGAAACTTGATATTTACATGTTGTTTAAACAACAGTACCTAGTAATAACTCATGATTCTTTTACGATTTGGGAACAACAAACTACTGAATCACGAAAGAAAATAAAGTTGTGTTAACACAAATTCATGAAGCAAAAAAGAAAAACATATTCAGTTTCAAACGTATAGAAAATATGGAAACTTCTTGAAAATAGCTGGAAATAAGTTAGACGCAATCACTCGAATGCTGGTAAAATAACTACAGTGGGTAAGAATGTATTGGCAACTGCCTATAATTGATCATATTTACCTAACAAAGGAAATGCTTGAAAATTTTAGTTGGACATAACGAACACATGAGGTAACAAACACTCAAATCTAATGAAACTTTCAATTTAATATGCCTTTTACAACAAAAATGTAAATTTGTATGCCAAAAAAAGTAGTGGCAAAGTTCTAACCGCTATGCACATTTTGTTGTGTTGTCACGTGTTTAGAATGATAATCCTCTTAGTATAAAGTCTGCAGTGCTACTTCAAATCTTTTAAAACGTTATTTTGCTAATACTGTGATAAAATAGCTTCAAGTCGAAGAAGTTGGATGTTAATGCTAAAACCATGATTATTCAGCTCAGAAATGAGGGTTTAACTTATCGTGCTATAAAAATAGAGTTGAAAATAAGTTTATTTACTGTTAGAAGTGTTGTAAAAAAGTTTAAAGAGACAGGATCGATGGAACATAAGATTAGAATTGGAAGACGTCGAATATTTTCTGCAAGGGAAAACGTGTCTTTATTAAAGAGGTTAAGAAAAACCCCAAAATAATTGCACTCTAGTTAGTTATCTTGGGCTCTAGTTAGCCCAAGATGTTGCTAATACTTCGCATAAAACTTTTAGTGTTAGTTAAACAGACTATACGGAATGTTTGACAGGGAGGAAGGTGTTAAGGAATGGCAGCTAGAAAGAAACCTTTCATTTCAGAAATAAAGAGGAGAAAGAGATAAGATTTTGCAAAATCTCATTTTAATTTATCAAAAAAACACTTATTTTGTTCAACGAATCGAAATTTAACATTTTCGTGAGTGATGGACGACAATATGTGTGAAGAAAGCCTAACACCGAACTGAAAAAACAATATTTAACACCGCCTGTAAAACATGTTGGAGGGAGCGTCGTAGTTTGGGGCTGTATGGCAGCAAACGGAATTGGTAACCTGTTCTTCATTCATGGTTGATTGTATGTCAATGTATTGATCATTCATGTTTGATTGAATATCAACGTATTGATCATTCATGTTTGAATTGAGATATTGCGCTATAACATAAAATTCAGTGCCCAAAAACTTCGCTTAGGAACATTATTTGTGTTTTAATAGAACAATGACTCTAAGGATACAGTAAACATCATCTGGCAATAGTTACTCTATAACGCTCCTCGCCGGTTAAAGACACCCCCTCAATCGCCTGACATAAATTGAATTTAAAACTGTTTGTCACAAATTGGACCTAGAAGTGAGAAAACGTAAAATTTCGTGTAGAATTGAACTTAAGCGTTTAATACTGCAAAGAATAGCACAAAATTTCAGTAAAGACTTTTTCAACGACCAGGACTTTGGTTTTCTCTATGAGAAATAGATTAGAAGCTGTTAGAAATGCAAAAAGGTACAAATGCAAAATATTAAATTTTGTTCCCACATTTTGCTGTATGATCTTGCCAATACTTTTTTGACATGCAAATTAATGTTTTTGTTGTATATTTTGTGTAAAAGGCATATTAAAACGAACGTTTCATTAGATTTGTGTCTTTATTGCCGCCTGTGTTCACTATGTCCAGCTAAAATTGTCAAGCATTTCCTTTATCTAATACGATCAATTACAGGTAATTGTTAATACTTTTTACTCTTTGTATATTTTTAGCAAATGACATTTTATAACCTAATTCATTTAGAAACGCGAAAACCCCATGCAGCCAGCCCGTTCACCAGGATT